>CM076847.1:119648564-119806513 GCA_039519185.1 Astragalus membranaceus
GTGGTGGTGGTGGTTGTGTGGTGGTGGTGTGGTGGAAGAAGGTGGAGAGAGAAGAGGGAAAGGGGAAATCATAGAGAGAGAGAGAGAGAGAGGAAAGGGATGAGGAGCTCCGATGGTGGTGGTGGTGGTGGTTGTGTGGTGGTGATGTGGTGGAAGAAGGTGGAGAGAAGAAGAGGGAAAGGGGAGAGTAGCTCCGGTGGTGGTGGTGGTGGGCTAGGGTTTGTAGGTGAGAGAAAGAGAGAGAGAGAGAGTAGAGGAAGAGGAAGGGGAGAGTAGGTCGTAGGTTGGTTGTATGGTGGTGATGGTAGTGGTGGTGGTGGTTGTGTGGTGGTGGAGAGTAGAGGAAGAGGAAGGGAAGAGGAAGGGTGAAGAGGAGAAAAGAAGAGTGAGGGTGTTGTGAGTTTCTTAAGAAGAGTGAGGGTGTAAACGGATTTAAGAAAAAAAAAGTAAAAAAATTTGCGAGGGAATTAGCGACAGAACCGTCCGTCGCTAATTGCTGCACATTTACCAACCCCTGCACTGAGTCCCATCATCTGAAAACTGTCAAAAATTAGCGGGAATGAATTTCCGTCGCTAAATACCTGCACTGAGTCCCATCATCTGAAAACTGTCAAAAATTAGTGAGGGAATTAGAGAGGGACTGAAATTCCGTCGCTAATTTTCAAAATTTCCGTCGCTAATCTTCAAAATTTCGTTGCTAATTCTCAAAAATACGACAGCCCCTATTCCCTCGCAAATTCCTTCGCTAATTCCAGTTTTTGCGAGGGAACATTAGTCCCTCGCTAATTTCCGTCGCTAATGGGCAATTTTTTGTAGTGGAATGCTCATCAAAAGGGTGCCCCTGCTGGCCCTCCTCATAGTGATAGTCTGGGGCCTCCTCCACCTCCACCGACTGCTGCTGACGGCTACGTCGGGTAGACGCATGTCCCACAATCTTGTGGCGGGTGCGTGTACTGGGAGCAGATGCCGAGGACTCCCCTGGATACCTATTGGACACTGGAAAAAACAAACAAATTGTTAAACAAAAATAAAACCAAAATCGGATCTAGCTATTTCCGATGCGACATCGGATATAGGTAGATACGATGGGAAAATCGGATATAGCTAGATCCGACTTACTATTTACGCTGAATCTGAGGAAGATCGACCGGTGTATGTAGATCCGATGGTAAATCTGATGGTAAAACGGATATAGCTCTCTGAATGGTAAATCCGATTTTCTCAGAAAACTTTCTGATCAAATGGATGCAAGTGAAAAATGGTAAATGTTTTGTAAATTTATATAAATTTTAAGGGTATTTTCGTAGGTCCGTTGGGGTATAATTGAAGATGGTGGGGGTAAAAAAAACCTTCTTTATATCTTTTGGATTGGTCGGAAAAATGATATCTCTTTCGAAACAAAACAAAGAGATAATTTTTGCAAACTTTTTTTTGAAACAATTTTTGCAAACTTAGCCACATGCAATTAAGTAGAAAAAATTAGTAATTGAGGATTGAAAGGGCGCAAACAAAAAAAATATAAAATAGAGATACGATACGACCATTGAATGATCATCTCTCTCTCTCTCTCTCTCTGGCAACGAATAAAGAAAAAGTGACGATCAGAACGCGCTTTGAAAATGCGGAAGATAAATAGCAATGTGCCGTTTTGGGCTGATTCATAGGCCATCTTTCCTTTCATCGGGACGCGGCACCGTTTCCTAATTGCATTCACTACACCTCATGCTTCTTAATTAGTTATCCTCTTTCCATTCTCTTCATCTCACCACCATTCCCATTCCCATTATCATTATCATCATTTTATTATAAGTTAACATAACATAACAACTCTCTCTCTCCCTCTCTATCTTTGGGGCTGACGATATTATTAATACCCTCACCCTTTTCCATTCTCCCTACTAACCTTCTCAAACATCAACACTCTCTTCAAACACATACACATGAAATAATCATGATCAATTTCTTTTCGTATTTTCCCATCCTTTTCTCACTTTCTCTTTCTTTCCTTCTCCATGCAATATTCAACTTCAAGATACATATTCAATCTTTCTTTGCCCACACCACCACAATCAGCGATAGCAACAATATTACAACCGACAATAAACTTCATCGTCATTCTATTTCATCCACCGCCAATGATTCGATGGTTTGCATCGAGAGGATGGTAGATGTAGATGATCAAATAGATGGAAGTGATGAAGATATTGATGAATGTTGGAGGACGGAGGAAAGAAGAGGAAATTGGAGGAAGGCGGAGATGTCGTTTCCGCCACCACTTTCTTCCCTAGATGGTAACGGTCAACCGAGTTTCATTCTCTTACCGGTGAGAAAGAACGGAAGGTTACAACTGAGCAAAGTAAGAATAAAGAGACCGGAAATTATCCACGCTACGCGACAAGATGGACGGTTGAGATTGTATCTCGTTCCAGATCAATGTGTCCTAGATGATTATGACGATAATGTAGAACAACAGGCGTGGGAAGAGGAAAAGGAAGACGTTGTAGAAGAGGAAGAAATTATAGAAGTAGAATCAGAAGAGGAAGAGGAAATGTTTGAAGATGAGATAACTAGGTATGAATATGAGGAGGAAGATGATATGGATAGAGAATGGAAAGGGGGTGATAATGAGAGATTTAGGAGGTGTTATGAGTTGGTGAATCATATTCATTGTATCAATCATGTTCATAGCCAACACAACCTACACATGTTTGGACTTAGCATTGCATGATTTTCATTTGTTTCAACTTCAAGTAACATGAATGTTATTCATTTTGCAATTGTCTCATCCAGAGCAGACAATGGTTCGATGTTTGCACTTGCACCCTACGTGTACATAAATCATAATCATAAAAAAAAGGTGTATTGTGATCTCCTTTTTTTGACTCAAATGTATTGTCATCTCCTATCTATTACTGGAAAGGATAGTAAATTAGGAGTAGCTAGCAAGAAAGTTTAACCGATCCTTTGTAACTTGTTTTTTTTGGTAGTGGGAAATTATTAATCTTTAAATAAAGTTTCCAAGATTTTGTTCTATACCAAAAATTATCTTCATTAAGTGTAAACTCGTCGACAGCAGGGTTCGAACCTGCGCGGGCGTAGCCCAACAGATTTCAAGTCTGTCTCCTTAACCACTCGGACATATCGACATGTTTTATCATTTACGAAACTGACAATATATATTGCATTTCAAATATTACAATTCAACATTTCTTGAACATATTTAGAAAAGCTGTTTAAAATTTAACATCTATTGTTTTATTTATAAAAATTATTTGATAGATACATTAATGTGAATTTTAGTGATAAGCAAATTATGATGTATTATAGGATTAAGAGTATCTCATTTGCCGCTGTTGGGGGGGGGGGGGGGTCCCTCCCCGTGGGCTTCTTCCCCCTTCCAATCTGCGCCTCCGCCTCTGCTTTCGCAATCTTCTCCACCGAGTCGTGCGATTGTCTTCTTGAATCTTGCGTTTTGACTTCGGAATCTGGGTTTTTGTGCGATTGGTTCTGCATTTGATGATTGGGTCTCAGCGTTGGTTGTTGCTCTAACCGTGGGTCGCATAGTGATCTTGCTTCCTCTGTGTCGTTCATGGTCTCTGCCCCGTGGCGTTGCTGGTTTGGATCCGCCTCTTTGATGGATCTGCGCGTTTTAGGAGGTACGTGGTGTGCTTCTGTTTCACGGTGGTTTGCTGATTTGAGCGGGATGGTGGTTGGTGGGTCGCTCTTGGATCCGCGATCACGGCAACATCCGCCTCCGAGGCCGCTTCTTCATCTTTCGTCGTCGTCACTAGCTGAATGTCGCTGAGTAGCGTCATGCTTGGTTGTGTCACGGTGTTGGCCGGTGGCACAACACCGCGGTGGTGGCTGGTGATCGACGATGTAACACCCTGGTATTTTTATTTGTTAAAAACACCCAAGTGCACATTAAACATACATCAGAGATAATATTTCCTGCATAAATACTGAACACTGCAAAATAGTTTTCACTGGACAACAGCCAATCAGTCTTAATACACATAAGACCATAAAATTCAGCGAACTATCCTGCTCAGTATCATACAAGAAAGCGGAAATAAAAAGATTTACACTAAAGTCGTAGTGTTGCGGTACATAGACAACAAGAGGAAATATAAAGTTAAACATAATGCTAAGTCATCCGCAACCAGTCCGAGCCCAACCTACTCGTGCCTCTTGGACTTCCTCTGTCCCTGTGTCTCTGTAAAACAACAACATTTAAACAGTGAGATACAATCTCAGTGAGTTCTACCGAAACCCCTACTAACACTCTCGACTCAATTATGAAATCCGGTATTAATTCAATACGGTATCGGCTGCGCGAACGCTACTCCCGATGGACCGCATAAAACATTTTAACAGATTACCGCTGACGCGAACGAAGAACCCGGTAACCTATTAGTTTAGTACGATACCGCTGACGCGAACGAAGAACCCGGTAAACGTACTACAAACAACATAACACCGCTGACGCGAACGCTGCAAGGCGGTGAACCCCCCTACCAATAGTACCTTCTCCTATTGGCATGGAGCCTAGGTAAAAGGATCATGACTGCCTCCCCCTAGTATGTTAAATAATGGGTCGTCACCCAACTCGATATACTTTATACGTATATCTACAATACTATGAACTCATAGTCCATCAAATCAGATAATGCCAATTGAACACTTAACCCACGCTTTTATAAAACCAAGTTCACACTCGTACTCTAATTTACTTCTTTTCGACACAATTTACAATTTCGAAAATAGATCATTTTGCCTTAAAAATAGAATATCAGTTAGGCCTCTGAATAAGCTTTCCAACGCATTTTAGAACACCCCAATCGGGTTCCCGGATCAAAAGATATCGCGAAAACAAGATCAGTGAAAAACTGTTGAAAATCTGCAAAACGTCGCGACGCGAACTGCTACCGTCGCGACGCGAAAAACGACAGAAACATTTTGCGTGACAAAACTGCACTTGGTCGCGACGCGATGCCCTGCGGGTCGCGACGCGATGGGGGTCTGTCTGGTGCAGATTTTGCGATTTTCGCGAAATCCGCTATTCCGCTCAATTCCGATTTCAGTTCCGATCGAAAACAGATTTGACAACCAGCAAAACCAGTCCAACCAATACCATACAATCAATCAATCAATTCAAAAACTCAATCAAAACGAATTTTATCAAAAACGACATATTTTTCCGAATAGCGGTTTTGTATCAAAATCTTTCGGAATCAAAGCACATAAAATTTATCGAGACACAAAAACATCCTAAGCGTGAGTAAAACTCACCCTTGAAGCGAGAGTCGTTGCCGAGCCGAAATCACCGACGTGTCGAAATCACCGAATCGAACCCAAACAACACCGAACCGCTCCTAACTTCGTTTCGAATTCCCAAAGGCGATCCACCGCTCTTGGCTTCGATCCTGACCATGAATCAATCATTAATTCCAGCTCACAACTCAAGATTTCAACAAATTCCCCAACCAAACCCTATAATTTCGTAGGTCAAATTAATGGGGAAAAATGGAAGGGAATCTTACCAAGTTATGGGGTTATGTTGAGGGAGAGGAGGTGATGAAGATGATGAAGTTTGGAGCTTGGAGGTTGAGGATTCTTCTTTTCTCTTCCCTTTTTCCTTCTTCTTTTTCCTTCTTCTTTTCTCTTCTTCCTTTTCTGTTTCCAGCGCTTCCTTTCTCTTTTCTTTCTTTCCTTTCTTCTTTTCTTTCTTCTTTTATTTAACACACACACACACATATTTATTCAATTAATAAATAAGTGGTGGCGTGGTCCAATTACCATATCGATCTTAATCCCTTATTACAAATCCAAAACCCTAGATCCGTATTATTCGGTCAACGATCCTGTGACAGCCAATAATTAATTTTAGCACTCAATAATTTTACCAATTAAGTACCAAATTAATTCAATTGGGTTAACATCCAAATAATTCGATTAATTATTTTGAGGATGTTACATTCTCCCCAACTTGAAAGAATTTTGTCCTCAAAATTAAACACAACATACCTCAAGAGAACAAATACGGATACCGAGTCCGCATATCGTCCTCCAACTCCCAAGTAGCTTCCTCGGCGGAAAAACCATCCCATACCACCTTGACAATGGGAATTGACTTTGTCCGTAGCGTCCTCTCGCCACGTTCCATGATGTAATTCGGATTAGGTTGGAAGGACAAGTCCGGTCGAAGATCAATCGTTTCAAAATCTAACGGTTGACTTGGATCGGGAATGTACTTCCGCAGCTGAGACACATGGAATACATCATGCAGATTTGACAATGGTGGAGGCAAAGCAATACGGTATGCAAGAGACCCTATTCGCTCAATATCTGGAAGGGTCCAATATACCGAGGACTGAGTTTCTTCACCCGTAATGCCCTACCTGTGCCAATTGTTGGTGATAATCTCAAAAACACATGATCGCCCGACTCAAACTCTAACGGCCTTCTCCTTTTATCAGCATAGCTCTTTTGCCTGCTCTGGGCAGCTTTCATTCTTTCTCTGATTAACCTGATCTTCTCAGTAGTGTCATGAATCATCTCAGGTCCTAACAATCGGTTTCACCGACTTCCCACCAACACAATGGAGTTCTACATTTCTACCATACAAGGCTTCAAAAGGTGCCATTCCGATACTGGAATGATAACTGTTGTTATATGAGAATTCAACCAATGGAAGATGATCCTCCCATTTCTTCCCGTTATCAAGTACCGAAGCCCTAAGCATATCCTCTAATGTCTGGATAGTTCTCTCGGTCTGACCATCGGTCTGTGGGTGATAAGCGGTACTAAGAAGTACTTTAGTTCCCAATGCTTCATTCAGAGCTTTCCAAAATCGAGAAGTGAATTTCGGATCTCGATCCGACACTATACTGGTAGGAACCCCATGTAACCTTACTATGTTCTTCAAATACACTTCAGCTAACTTGGATACTTTACTGCTCGAACGAACTGGAATAAAATGAGCTGATTTAGTTAACCGATCCACAACTACCCAAATGGGTCGTTACCGGCTTGAGACCTTGGCAACGCCATTACAAAATCCATAGAAATGTCTTCCCATTTCCACACTGGCACGTCTAGTGACCGTAGCAGACCAGCAGGCTTCTGGTGCTCTATCTTAACTCTTTGGCAAGTTAAGCATTTTGATACAAATTCAGCAATCTCTAACTTCATTCCATGCCACCAATACATCTGCTTTAAATCTCTATACATCTTGGTGGATCCAGGATGTACAGAAAATAAACTTCGGTGTGCTTCCTCTAGCACTTGCTTTTTAATACTCTCATCGTCGGGCACACAGATCCTACCGTTGAAACAAATAACCCCATCACTATCCTCGGTAAAATCTGGCAACAATTTTGTGATTGTAGCTTCACATCGTTTTCCTGTGCTAAGCGAATAGAATCCCTTAATGAACTAGAGATCCTCATGTGGCTCAATTAACCGGTTCCTTTTTGGCTTTGAATCCACATTTAAGTCCCGGAAAGACTCCAACAATTCCATTTCATGCATCATTAATCCTGCTATATGAATGGATTTCCTACTTAGTGCATCAGCTACAACATTAGCTTTCCCGGATGATACTTCAATTCGAAGTCATAATCCTTCAGAAACTCCACCCATCTTCTCTGCCTGTTATTCAACTCCTTCTGGTCAAACAAATATTTCAAGCTTTTATGATCACTAAAGACTTCGAAACGAGACCCATACAGGTAATGTCTCCAAATCTTCAGTGCGTACACAATAGCTGCCAACTCCAAATCATGAGTCGGATAATTCTCTTCATGAGTCTTCAACTGTCTGGAGGCATAAGCTACAACTTGTTGGTTCTGCATGAGAACACACCCCAAACCCTTTCCAGAAGCATCGCTGTAAATTTGAAAATCCAAAGACGGATCTGGAAGAATTAGGATTGGAGCAGAAGTCAACCTAACCTTCAACTCTTGAAAACATTCCTCACAATCGGCATTCCATATAAACGGTTGGGCCTTGCGAGTCAACCGAGTAAGTGGAAGAACCAATTGTGAAAAACCTTGGATAAACCTCCTATAGTAACCGGCTAGACCCAAGAAACTTCTTATTCAGTAACAGATGTTGGTCGTTCCCAATTCAACACCGCTTCTACTTTACTGGGATCCACCGCAACTCCCGATTGGGAAATCACGTGTCCCAAAAACTTCACTTCCGGCATCCAGAAGTCACACTTCGACGGCTTGCATACAATTTCTTTTCTCGGAGTACGTTCAGAACAATGCGGAGATGTTGAACATGGTCCTCAATGGTCTTAGAGTACACCAAGATATCATCAATAAAACTACCACAAACTGATCAGATAAGGTGAATACCGGTTCATGTAATCCATGAATACCGCTGGAGCATTAGTCAAACCGAAGGGCATCACTACGAACTCGTAATGTCCATACCTCGTACGGAAAGCTGTCTTCGGAATATCTAAGGCTCGTACCTTTATTTGATGATAGCCCGACCTCAGATCAATTTTTGAAAATACCACAGCACCTCTAAGTTGGTCTAGCAAATCGTCTATCCTTGGCAAGGGATATTTATTCTTGATCGTCACTTTATTCAATTGTCGATAATCTATGCACAACCTCATGCTACCATCCTTCTTTTTGACTAGCAACACCGGAGCACCCCATGGAGAAGCACTCGGTCGGATAAACCTTTTCGATATTAATTCCTCAAGTTGAGACTTCAGTTCCTTCAACTCTAAAGGAGACATTCTATAAGGAGCAATAGAGATTGATCCTGTACCAGGAATCAATTCTATTGAGAATTCTACCTCTCGGTCAGGAGGTAAGGATGAAACTTCTTCTGGAAAGACATCTAGAAATTCATTTACCACTTGCACAGATGACAAATCTAAACCCGTTTCAGTAGATGCAGACAACATAATAAGAATAGCTTCCGCACCTTGGAATAATGACTGGCTTGCTTCGGTGTAAGAGATCGTCGCTTCAGAATCTGCCTGTGTCAATCCTACGGATTCGGAGGCGAAGCTAATAGTTCGATCGGCACAGTTGATTGTTACATGATTTTCAGCCATCCAATTCATACCCAGACAATGTCCATGCTTCTCATAGGCAAGCAAATAAATTTCACAACAAACTGTCTGTCGCCTATGACAAGTAGGCAATTTTCACATAATGATTGGGTCTGGACACGACCCTTGGCAGCAGTTAAAATAGTTATCGGTTCGGATAGCTCAGACAATGCTAATCCCAACCGATCCACACATGCTTGTGAGATAAAACAGTGAGTTGCACCAGAATCATATAAAATATTGACTGAATTATTAAAAAGAGATCCCGTACCCCTCAGAAGATTATCGGTAGGTGTGATGGTCCGAGCATCCAAGGTGTTGATCCTTCCTTGTCCAGAGGCATTTGGTGCCCCATGGAAGCTCTTCCTTGTTGGGCACTTATTTGCATAATGGCCCTCCTCATTACAAACATAGCACCGATCAGATCTTAACGGACACTCGCCACGGTGATGCCTTCCGCACTTGGAACAATTCCTAAACTTCATTTGGTCGGCTGTTTGCACCTGTTTCCCTTTATAATTACCACCCCTGCCTGAGTCATGTTTGGGACCCATCTGAGAACTAGATGACCCAGTGCTCTTTCTATTTTGATGGAATGCCTTTCTGCTTGCATACAACCTTGACAAATCACTTTCGGCGATATAAGATTGTTGTACCATGGTGCATAGTTGGTTCTCGGAAAAGAACTAAGACTTTGAGCAATATCCTCCCTCAACCCATATTTGTACCTGTCAGTTTTCCATTGGTCATTGGGGGCATATCCAGCTAAACCGAAGAATTGATACAACTCTTCAAATTTAGCCGTGTATTGGCCCACGGTCAAGCCTCCTTGTGTAAGAGCCAAAAACTCATTTTCCTTATCAAACCTCATAGCCGTGGGGAAGAATTGTTCCAAGAATGATGTTCGGAAATTTTCCCAAGTCGGGGGAGTTCCCATTGTCTCCATCATGGACCTAGCATTTGTCCACCAGTTATTGGCCTCTCCCTTCAACATATGGGATGCCAACCTCAACTTATCTTCATCGGTCACTTGCATTGTTACAAAGATCTTTTCAATGTCATCCAGCCAATGTTGTGCTCTCATGACATCCGGCCCACCTCTAAACTCGGAGGGCTTCATTTTCAGGAACTCTGTGAAAATTCTCCTTGGGTTCACTTGTGGCTCTGGAGCTTGATGCTGCTGAGCATTTTGCTGTTGGATTTGTTGCTGCTGATGCATAAGCATCATGTCTTGCATCATTTTCTGCTGGTTCTCAATGACATTCTGCATCCACTCAAAATTTGGATCAACAGGAGGAGGAACGCCTCTACCTCTTCTGGCCATGATTCTGCGAAATATGCACAAAGTATTAAGTTGATCAAGCTCAATGTCTAATAGCATACTAAGAAAATCACGACTGGAAAAAGCAAAGACCCTATAAGCTAAGTCCGACTAGGTCGAACCGCTCTGATACCAACTGTAACACCCTGGTATTTTTATTTGTTAAAAACACCCAAGTGCACATTAAACATACATCAGAGATAATATTTCCTGCATAAATACTGAACACTGCAAAATAGTTTTCACTGGACAACAGCCAATCAGTCTTAATACACATAAGACCATAAAATTCAGCGAACTATCCTGCTCAGTATCATGCAAGAAAGCGGAAATAAAAAGATTTACACTAAAGTCGTAGTGTTGCGGTACATAGACAACAAGAGGAAATATAAAGTTAAACATAATGCTAAGTCATCCGCAACCAGTCCGAGCCCAACCTACTCGTGCCTCTTGGACTTCCTCTGTCCCTGTGTCTCTGTAAAACAACAACATTTAAACAGTGAGATACAATCTCAGTGAGTTCTACCGAAACCCCTACTAACACTCTCGACTCAATTATGAAATCCGGTATTAATTCAATACGGTATCGGCTGCGCGAACGCTACTCCCGATGGACCGCATAAAACATTTTAACAGATTACCGCTGACGCGAACGAAGAACCCGGTAACCTATTAGTTTAGTACGATACCGCTGACGCGAACGAAGAACCCGGTAAACGTACTACAAACAACATAACACCGCTGACGCGAACGCTGCAAGGCGGTGAACCCCCCTACCAATAGTACCTTCTCCTATTGGCATGGAGCCTAGGTAAAAGGATCATGACTGCCTCCCCCTAGTATGTTAAATAATGGGTCGTCACCCAACTCGATATACTTTATACGTATATCTACAATACTATGAACTCATAGTCCATCAAATCAGATAATGCCAATTAACCCACGCTTTTATAAAACCAAGTTCACACTCGTACTCTAATTTACTTCTTTTCGACACAATTTACAATTTCGAAAATAGATCATTTTGCCTTAAAAATAGAATATTCAGTTAGGCCTCTGAATAAGCTTTCCAACGCATTTTAGAACACCCCAACCGGGTTCCCGGATCAAAAGATATCGCGAAAACAAGATCAGTGAAAAACTGTTGAAAATCTGCAAAACGTCGCGACGCGAACTGCTACCGTCGCGACGCGAAAAACGACAGAAACATTTTGCGTGACAAAACTGCACTTGGTCGCGACGCGATGCCCTGCGGGTCGCGACGCGATGGGGGTCTGTCTGGTGCAGATTTTGCGATTTTCGCGAAATCCGCTATTCCGCTCAATTCCGATTTCAGTTCCGATCGAAAACAGATTTGACAACCAGCAAAACCAGTCCAACCAATACCATACAATCAATCAATCAATTCAAAAACTCAATCAAAACGAATTTTATCAAAAACGACATATTTTTCCGAATAGCGGTTTTGTATCAAAATCTTTCGGAATCAAAGCACATAAAATTTATCGAGACACAAAAACATCCTAAGCGTGAGTAAAACTCACCCTTGAAGCGAGAGTCGTTGCCGAGCCGAAATCACCGACGTGTCGAAATCACCGAATCGAACCCAAACAACACCGAACCGCTCCTAACTTCGTTTCGAATTCCCAAAGGCGATCCACCGCTCTTGGCTTCGATCCTGACCATGAATCAATCATTAATTCCAGCTCACAACTCAAGATTTCAACAAATTCCCCAACCAAACCCTATAATTTCGTAGGTCAAATTAATGGGGAAAAATGGAAGGGAATCTTACCAAGTTATGGGGTTATGTTGAGAGAGAGGAGGTGATGAAGATGATGAAGTTTGGAGCTTGGAGGTTGAGGATTCTTCTTCTTCTCTTCCCTTTTTCCTTCTTCTTTTTCCTTCTTCTTTTCTCTTCTTCCTTTCTCTGTTTCCAGCGCTTCCTTTCTCTTTTCTTTCTTTCCTTTCTTCTTTTCTTTCTTCTTTTATTTAACACACACACACACATATTTATTCAATTAATAAATAAGTGGTGGCGTGGTCCAATTACCATATCGATCTTAATCCCTTATTACAAATCCAAAACGCCCTAGATCCGTATTATTCGGTCAACGATCCTGTGACAGCCAATAATTAATTTTAGCACTCAATAATTTTACCAATTAAGTACCAAATTAATTCAATTGGGTTAACATCCAAATAATTCGATTAATTATTTTGAGGATGTTACAGACGACCTCAGTCAAGCTCGGTTGTGTCGCGGTGTTGGCCGGTGACACGGCTTCGCGGTGGTGGCTGGTTGTTTCGACGCCGGAAGACAGGGGGTGTGCTGATTCGGTGGGTGTTTGCCTGCCTGTTGTTTGCAGTTCTCTCTGACGGGCTCCTCCCCTCTGCCTTCAGCTCCTGAGCTCTTTCCCTCTCCTGGCCTCCACCTCTAACCTCGATCAGTTGGAGTGTGCTTAATGTGAGGATAGTGAGGTGATGCTGGGTGTTGTGGTGTGGCACTCAATTGGCGGTGGGTGGTGGTGTGTGGGGGCTTGCAGGTGCTGCCCTGCTTCGGAGTTTGGGTCCCTAGATTACAGTTAGCAGTTCGCTTCGCTGGGCTCCTACCTTTGCCTTCAGCTTCTGAGCCCTTCCCAATCGTCTCTTGGCCTCCACCTCTAACCTCGATCTTTGGGAGTGTGCTTAATGTGAGGATAGTGGGGTGATTCTGGCTGTGGTGGTTTGGAGAGTGTGCGCAGTAGGCAGTGGGTGGAGGTTGTGGGGGCTATTCAGGTGTTGCCCTGCTTCCTTTTTTGGGTTGTCCTGGTCGCCTTAGAATATCTTTTATTAGAGCTCTTTGGTTGTTTATTTTAGGGGCCTTTGTTGGGCTTTCTATTATTGTTCTCATTGCCAAGGGTTTTGGTCTAGTCCCCCCTTGTGTTTTCATGTCTTCTCTTTATTTTATTAATAAATACATTTAATTGTGGCTTAAAAAAAAGAGTATCTCATTTTATTTTTCAATCGACATAATTAGAAGTTAGGCAAAATTACGCTTGAGGTCATTTAAAATTTTAGATTCACTCTAAGTTTGTTATTTCTCATTCAAACCCTTTATGTTTCACATTGGTTCTTGTTCTGGACTGGGCCGAGGGCCCAATCCTCGTGGGAGGCCCAACCCAATCCAGGGTACTGTAACGAAGAACAAGTAGCGCGCGTGAACAAACTTGGGGTGCCTCAACGGGGCTGAGATCACGCCGCATAATCCAACAGCTAGGGAGCACCGCCGAACTCTATAAATAGAGGTCAACCTCTCACGAAAAGGTACACACATTCTATCCCATATCATATTCCCTACTTTGACTATTTTCCCCCCTGACTTGGGCGTCGGAGTGTCTTTGCAGGTACACCCGCCGGCTCTTCTCGCGACCTCAGAGTCCCACCAGAGCGATCCACATCAACCCGTTCTAACCCATGGGCGACCAAGGTACAGATCATTTGCGACCACAGTGGGAGCCCAGGCGCTATCCCACCTCATTTCTTATCACCTCATCTCCCCAATATGGCCCCTCGAGGCAGACCGCCCAGCAAGCGAGCTCCACGTCTGCAAAGGGTGGCTGATATCCCAGCTCAACCACAGGCTACACCAGAAGGTATCACAGGGACGGAGGAGGCAACAATTCCCGTCGCTCATCCTGATCTCGCTCCACAGGCGAACATCACTATACCCGCAGTCGCTGTACAACAACTATTGGACTTTCTTAACAGCTGAGACCAAACACTAGCACAACAAGAAGAGCGGTTAACACAGATAGAAAGAGAAATGGCCTCGGCACGGGTAGTTGCTACTCCTGTACCCCACCGGAATGAAACTCAATCCCCGCTCAGAAGCAGAACGCTCTTCCGCCCAGGAGGCAAATTGTCAACCGCTCCCCACCCAGGAGAAGGGCGCGGAGAATATCGAGGTCGCCCTCTCAGACACCTCCGACCTCTTTATACTCGACCTACTGGCCAGAAGAGTCCCCCGGCCACAGTTCGTCATTTGCTTCCTCAGACTCACCCCGAAGGTCAAAGAGTCGCTCGCCCACCAGAAGGCACTGCCGCTCTCCTAGTCGCCAGCGGAGGCTTCGAAGTCGGTCTCCAAGGCGAAGGGGTGGTGGTCGCACCCGCATGGACCCATTCACGAGAGAAATTGACGAGTTTCCTATCCCGACTTCCCTGGAGCAACCGCCGATACTAAACATGTATGACGGGATCGGCGACCCTGACAACCACCTCGATTATTTTGATTTAATGATGCAATATAGAGGCGCCAGAGACCCTGTGAAATGCAAGATCTTTCCTTTGACCCTTGAGAAGTCGGCCCTTGCTTGGTTCAGAGATCTTAAACCAAAATCGGTAGGAACTTGGCGACAGCTGGCTCGACTTTTTTCCGCCAGGTTCACCGCCTCAAGGATCAAGCCCAAGACAATTGAAGTACTCAAAGCCGTCCGACATGTTGAGAAGCAGACACTTCGAGAATATGTAGAACGATTCAACAAGGAGGCATCTAATGTCAGGGATCTAGAGGATAAGATGCGACTCTACTTCCTGGCAGACGGTCTCAAGCGCGGAAGTTTGTTTGAAGTCGAGATCGGCGTCAACAAATCGCGGAGCTTGGGCGACTTCCTCAAAAGATAACAGAAGTACATGGATTACGAGGAGGCCAACTTGGCAAACCAGACAGTTACAAAGAGCGCGGCCGAGAAGGACCAAGGAGGGCGAGAACATGGGTAGAAGAAGGACCAGGGCGGGTCATCCAAGGACTCCCCCTTTCGAAGGTTTCCCGAGCGCTCCAAGCTTAATACGACTTGCGCCCAGATTTTCTCTGAATGCGCCAATACTGAGTTCAGAGACATAAAAAGACCAGAACCCCTCGTCCTCAAAGAGGGACAGCGCCCGTCACGAAAATACAGCTCGTACCATCGGAGCAATAGGCACAACACCAATAATCGTATGTCCCTAAAAGACGACATCGAGGAAGAAAAGAAGTCCACTTTCTCCCCTCGGAAAGGGAAGGGTGCGGTCAACGAGGTGACCAAGACCAGGAAAGACGATGATAACGATACAGAAGAAGAAACTAACACCCGAAAATCAAAGGGGCGACCCATATCAATGGTTATATCAGGCAGGTGCACGTTGGAAGCAGGAGAAACGAATAAGACAATGAAAAGACGTTGGAAAGAAATAATGATGGTTGTGTCGACCTCCATGCCCAAAGAAAAATCCAACCGGCTACCCTTGGCATTTGGGGGAGAAGACTTGTTAGATGGCAAGTCAAACAAGTACGTTCCCATGATCATTACAGCAGCTATGGCCAATGTCGAGGTCAGGAGAGTTTTGGAGGTACTGAAGATTTCTCGGAACGACCTGACCAATTATCAAGGTACCGATCTCTATGTGTTCAATGGGTCCTCGACCACCCCGTTAGGGCACCTTGAGTTGATTGTTACTTTCGGGGACGACACTGGGAAGAAGCCATTATACAAGTCAGTGAAAACCCCCTTCCTAGTCTTCCCAGGTGCAAATCCTTATACCAGTGTATTGTTGGTCGCCCCACACTAGGGCGACTGGGAGCCGTCGCATCCACAGTGCATCTTAAGATGAAGTTCTACTCGGACACGGGAGAAGTGGTAACCCTGCAGGCAGACCTTCGATCGGGTTTTTTAATGAGTACTCTTTTTCGCATGAAATAATTAAGTACTCTATGATACAGGGTGAGGGCACTCTTTTTCCCTCCGGGTTTTTTAATGAGGCCCGCCCTTGCTTATTAAATAAAAGAAGATGTTTTCGTATGATTGAAATCTGTGTTAAGTCCGATTGGCGAATTGAACGAAAACAACAACAGGCTAAGATCGGGCCCCAAGTCGACCTACGGGACGAAATCCGAGTCGAGTCTCGGTAAACTGCCCGATAGGAGGAGCATGCTTGGTCAATCCAAGCAACATATCAAAGCGACCATTAATCGAAGGTCGCACCCCCTTTTTAGCCAGTTCAATCCGGATCGCGATCCGGTAAACTTCTCAAAGGCGGGCTCACAAAGGCCACGAAGGGGCCTCGATAAGCAACATATCAAAGCGACCATTAATCAAAGGTCGCACCCCCCTTTTTAGCCAGTTCAAATCCAGACCGTGATCCGATAAACTGCTCAAAGGCAACCTCACAAAGGCCACAAAGAGGCCGCGATAAGCAACATATCGAAGCACCCATTAATCGAAGGTCGCACCCCCTTTTTAGCGAGTTCAATCCGGACCGCGATCCGGTAAACTGCTCGAAGGCGAGCTCATAAAGGCCACGAAGAGGCCGCGATAAGAACAACAAAGGCCACGAAGAGACCGCACAACAAGACGGTAAAAGAAAAAGGAGGTGGTCGCACCACGATAAATAAGCAGTTAAATTAATTAAAAAGAAATTCAGACGAAGGGGCAACGACGGCTCTACGCAAACCCGCCGAGACCGCCCCAATTACACAAAGCCGTTCAACAAAATAGATAGGAGCATGCTTGGTCAATCCAAGCAGCATGATCAGGGGCATGCTCAATCCAAGCAACCATGGCATGATCAGGGGCATGCTCAATCCAAGTCAATCCAAGCATGCTCAATCCAAGCAACCGTGGATTACTCTTGGGTCTCCTTTCAAGATCAATTCACGATCACCACCGCCTCCTCGCCCTGCTTGATCGGCGACTTCACGATCTTCCCATCCTGGACCACATGGTCCCCGTTGACCACGGGTGGATCGACTACTAGTTCAGGATGCAGAAATTGAATCTACGCTACAACATTCTGGAACTGCTCCGAGCCAATACTTATGGCTCGAGTACCAATCAACTTGACCGACTGCTTGGCCTTCTTCTTTGCCTCCTCTAGGGCGACCGCTTTAGACTCCTAGCCCTTGATCTCAGTCCGCAGATCAATTACCGTACCCTCAAACTCGGTTGTTCGTAATTTTTCTTCCTTCACCTCCTTCTCAGTAGCAGCCAGAGCGACCTTGGCAGTATCTCGCTCCTCGGTCAAAGTCTTAACCGACTCCTCTGACTTCAAGAGAGCATCAGAGGTCGGCTTCAGAGCTTTCCTTGCTTCTTCTGCATCTTTCTTGGCTGCATCTCGTTCCCTCCGCAGTACTACAAGATATTTATAGCAGCTTTTAAGTTTGTCAGTTTTGTCGATTAAATCGCCCTCCAACCATAAGTTTTTTGGCCTCGAGGGCGTTACCTGCAATTCGTTGTTCCTCCTCTCTCTTCCACTTCTTGAAAAGACTTTAAGCGGCTTTGCACACTTTGGCTGCGGAATCAAGAGGATCCGCCACAAAACGCTCATAGTCGACCGAGGCCAACGACTCCAGATTTACCTTGGGCGACTTACCCTTGCGATTATCTTTAAGTGCCTTAACTTTCTTAGCCAGAGGATTAGAGTCTCCATCAGATAAGGCCACGATTTTAGGAGCACCTTCAAGAACATTCGCCCGCCTTCTATTCGAAGAGACGCCCACCCGGCTCGTCTATCCCTTGGTCGACCAAGGGGGTGCGGACCTCCTCAGTAACGAAAGGAGCGGGGGTGGGCGAGGCGTTGGTGGACCTCTGAGGTTCCAAAGGCCCCTCCTGAAACATCGCCTTCAGTGCTTTAAAGCTCATCGCCCCTGCCATATTATCCGCGGAAGAAAAGACATCTAAGTATTCGTAATCAACCCGCTAAGAGTGGGCATCACCTCGCACACCATGACCAACGCCTACCTAAAGCAGCTGTGACCTCATTCGAATTCTTCGCGGCAACCAGTTTCCTCACCGAATCATCCCGCCCTCGAGGTAGGTAACCAAATTCCGGAGCAGCCGCAGCGTCTCTTTGTCGTCCTCATCTAAGCGATCCTCCTTGACACTGTAAGTAGCCGGCCTCCGGTTGTAATGGTTCTTCGACCAGACAAAGGGAAATTTGGTCTTTTTAATACCGCCTTTTTCATTAAGAACAGCCACCGAGTTAAGGGCATTATAATCGATTGGGGCGACCCAGAGGTAAGTATGCTTCCAGGCCTTCATAGAATTCGCGAACGGGCGGAAGAACTTGTAACCCACACGGGCTTTCAAACTAAGATGCTCGTGCCGACTCAGTCTCGTTCCCCGCTCTCCATGACGACTTACCTCAAATATGGTAAAAAATAGCTTCCTCGAACAAGGTTGACCCATCTCTTCCATTAAAAGCTCGAACGCTCTCACAAAGCCCCAACGTACCGTTAGGATGCAACTGAGAGGGAGCGACCCCAAGGTAACGAAGGGCCCTTTTTTGAAAGTCCTAAAAGGGCGACCGCGCTCGAAGATGCAGCAACAGAGTTGAATACATAGTGAATTTAAGTTCCTCTGGGAAGGTGGCCACGTGCTTGCCCCGAGACACTCCCTCAACTAACCAGTCTTGATTGGCTTCTCCGACTAAGTATCTGTAAGCTTCCGTTGCCTCCGCCCCCGGTCTAATGATTGACTTAATCTACCGCAATGACTCGGAGACCCAAGAGTAAGTTACGATGCGAGGCGCAACTGCCGCTTACCCGCCCCGTTCCACGTTCCCTTGCGCAGGCACCACCACTTCCGCCTCCTCGATTTGGCCGACCACTAACTCCTCTGTTGAACCAAGGACAAACACTCTTTGTTTTGTATGATAACAAATTACATCTTGTCTACTAATGGTTCAAGTTGAATGAAGTACAGGACGGAAATCAAAAAGCAGGAAATATTAAAGTGGAGCAGCTTGGAGAAGAAGCCGCCGTAGAAGAACCAATACCTAATTGTTTATCCGCTTTCTTTAGGACACGGTGTAAGGTCCTATCATTTAAGGTCTATGACATTTTAGTAGCTGAGAGATGACTTTTGAAAACATGCATGATGCATCAATTAGGGTTTGAAAAATATTTTATAAAATTGCATGCATGCATAAGGTGGCACCTAAACCTAAAAATAATTTTGTGGAAAGCTAGAAATCGATTTCTATCATTTTCTAAATCATGAAATCGATTTCCTAGTCCTATTTTTAAGCTTGAAATCGATTTCCCTATCCAATGTTAAAACAAATAATCGATTCATACATATACTCAAGCCAAAGCCAAGAATCGATTCCTCCTTACTTTAACTAAACATGAAATCGATTCTTACCTATTCAAGTTGTCTCAAGAATCGATTTTCTTCTTTTTTAAAACACAATGAAATCGATTCCTTTAATTTTATAAAGGCAATGAATCGATTATCTCTTGGATTGTCTTCACACATAATCGATTAACAAGCAATATCAATGTTTCCTTTTTTATCAAACAATCGATTATGTCTTGTTGTGCATTAAGGCCATAATCGATTTCTTCAAAAATAAATGTTTCAATTCAACGGTTGTTTTTTGAATCCCTATAAATAGGAAGCTAAGCTTCACATTTTCAAACACACCTCAAACGACATACACTACATCTTCTCTAGTTCTCACATACACTTTCTAGATCCGAGAAAAGAGAAAAAAAAGAGCTTTTCATTTTCATATCTTTTAATGCTCTTCTATTTTCCAAATCACCCATCTCTCTCAGTTACTATATTGTCATACTATCTGAAGTGATTGGATCATAGGTTCTCACTTGTAATCTTCTATTTTGAGGTTATTGCGAAATCCTGGGAAGTATTATTGGGTCGTTCAATCAGGAGATTGAAGCGGTTTTTGAAATCCTGGGAAGTATTCTTGGGTCGTTCAATCAGGAGATTGAAGCGGTTTCTGAAATCCTGGGAAGTGGTCTTGGGTCTCTCAATCGGGGAGATTGAGTTGGTTTGAAATCCTGGGAGGTGCTCTTGGGTCGTTCAATCAGGAGATTGAAGTGGTTGTGAAATCCTTAGCTGTGTGCTCGGGTTCTCAATTAGGATTAATTGAGATTAGCTATTTGAAGTTGCTTGTCTGTAAAACATTCTACATTATATAGTGGTTATCAGCAAGTCCAAAGGTTGCAAAGCCGGAGGCCGAGGACGTAGAGCTTTTATCCCGAACCTCGTAAAATTCCTGGTGTATCTCTATCCCTCTCTCTTTACTTTATTTACTGTTTATATCTGTTTATAATTATACTCAATATCACTGCGCCGATCTGTTTATTGCTATCATTACACTGCTTATAATATCTGTCTATCCTGAACTCTGATAATAGCGTAATATTGCACTGTACCTGATCTGCCTGTTTAGTTATAAATGTCTGGTTATAGTGAATATTGAAAATTGTAACATTAGAGTAATACCTCACTGTGCCTAATATGCCTGCTTACATACATCATATAAGTTTAAATCTCATATTCCGCATTTGATTTAAACAAGCATTGCAAAAGTTTTTGAAAAGCAAAAAAGAATTCAAGTTTTACACATAACTTTATTCACCCCCCTATAAGGTTATCATATAGTCCAGCAAGTGGTATCAAGAGCTAGAAATTGCATATAGAGCTTAACATCTCGCAATTTTATTTTATTTATTTATCTGTGATCATGGGTTCTTTTATGAAAGAGGGGATGTCCTTCAATAGGCCACCCCTGTTTGATGGGACTAACTATGACTATTGGAGTAGTCGAATGAAGTGTCATGTGCAGGCTATAGACTTCACCCTTTGGAGGATTATTGTTGATGGACCATTGATTCCAATGAAAATCAAAACTCAAGCTAGTGGCAAAGCAGAGGAAGTTCCTGTTGAAGATATCTACACCATCAACCTGAGTGAACTGAGGAAGTCTGAGTTAGACAAGATCTCTCAAAATGCCAAAGCAATGAACATTCTTCACTTATCTCTATGTGAAGAAGAATATGGAAGGGTAAAAGGGTGTCAAACAGCAAAAGAAAACTGGGATTGTCTGGAAGCTACACATGTCGGTACAAGCCAAGTGAAGGATACAAAAATCAGAATTCTCACTTATGAGTATGAAGCCTTCAAAATGAAGGAAGGTGAATCTGTCGCAGCTATGCACCAGAGACTAAATCTGATAGTGAACAATCTAAGGGCACTGGGGATGAAGTATTCAACAAAAGATCTAAATGGGAAGATTCTTGCTTCTCTAACTAGCGAGTTCTTTCCTAAAACTTGTGCAATCACTGAAGCCAAAGATATTGGCACCTTGCCTCAAGAAGACTTGATTGGGTCACTTCTTGCATTTGAGGTGGTGTTGGCTGCTAAGAAGGTTCAGGAAAAAGAAGTGGTAAAAGAAAGAAAGTCTCTTGCTCTTGCTGCTAAAACTCCTAAAGTAGCAAGGAAAGAGGTTGAGTCTGATGAAGAAATCGATGATGAAGCCATGGCTAAAATGTTTAAAGAATTCATGAGATTCAACAAGGGTGACTACTCAAAGAAATCCAAGTACCAACAGAAGAAAGCTGCATGGGTAAATTCTGATACTGATAGTGAAACTGATGAAGAAGAGGAGGTTGCAAATGTTACCTGTTTTATGGAAAATAACACATCTGAGGTAATCCTTGATAACCATAATATTTCTAATTCAATTGTGCATGATGATTTACTTGATGATATGTATAGTAGTCAATATTTGAGTGAGGCTTTTGAAGCTCTTTATTTTGAACATGAAACTCTTTTGTTAAAATCTAAGAAATTGACAAAGAGCAACAAAAGCATGCGCACTCAAATTGAGACTCTAGAAAATGAGGTAGCTAAGTTGAAGAATGAGCTACATGAAATAAAACCTTTCAACCTTGAGTTTCTTGAGCTTAAACAAAATTTTGAAAAAGCCAAGGTTGAAAATGAAATTTTGAAAGAAACTTTAAAAAGGTTTGAGGTTGGTGAAAATACCTTAATCAAGATACTGCACTCCCAACATGAATATGTTGATAGGAGAGGTCTTGGGTATGAAGGTAATTCCACCTCCCCTATTTTGAAAAAGAAAATGACTTTTGTAGCTGCTACTTCAAGTTATACACCTACTGTTTTCTCTTGCACTTATTGTCAAAAAGGGAACCATAGCCCACTTAGATGTCCTATTCGTAAATTGTGTGAGCTTGGTACCCTTATACCTGCCTGTGAGAAACCAAGGTGGATTGTGAAAACAAACCTCTTGATGACTAACCCCAAATGACCCAAAGAGAATTGGGTACCAAAACTTTCTACTTGATTTTAGTGCAGGTGTATGCTTCAAGGTATGGGGGATTGGTACCTTGATAGCAGAGACTCGAAGTTCATGACTGGAGACGCTAAAAGGTTCTTAATACTCAGAAACAGCAGTCATGTGACTTGTGATAACAACAATAGAGGAAGAATCACCGGTGAAGGTTAGATTAGTAAAGTTTTTATTCACCTCTATTGAAAATGTGTTATATAGAAGAACTTAAGATTTTTATCAAGTATTAGACACATATGTGAGATAAAAGTTTTTTTTGTATGTGCATCAAAGTTTTTAAATGCTATTATGCTGGATCTTTGATGCAACCTATTTTTGAAGATTAAATATGGTACCTATATTGTTGAACCAAGTATGACATATCTCATGGGTATCCTATTTTCTATAAGATTTTTTTAAACTGTGATGGTCCACCTCTTTTGGCTAATATTTTTTGCACTCTACAATTAATCAGAGGATCATCAAGTTAGGGGGAGCATAGCATTAAACTGTTTTTGCAAATTTATAGTATGATTATGTATCTATGTGTTCACCCCCCCCCCCCTCCTTTTTGATGAAAACAAAGGGGGAGAGAATATGCATGTTATTATGTGGGGGAGAAAAATATCTGCTGCTGTGCTGTTTATTTTGATATGCTTATGCTTAGGGGGAGCTTCTGCCATTGTTTCTTTATTATGGCCTCCCTATGCATAATGTAATTTGTTATCATAAAAAAGGGGGAGTTTGTTGAACCAAGGACAAACACTCTTTGTTTTGTATGATAACAAATTACATCTTGTCTACTAATGGTTCAAGTTGAATGAAGTACAGGACGGAAATCAAAAAGCAGGAAATATTAAAGTGGAGCAGCTTGGAGAAGAAGCCGCCGTAGAAGAACCAAGACCTAATTGTTTATCCGCTTTCTTTAGGACACAGTGTAAGGTCCTATCACTTAAGGTCTATGACATTTTAGTAGCTGAGAGATGACTTTTGAAAACATGCATGATGCATCAATTAGGGTTTGAAAAATATTTTATAAAATTGCATGCATGCATAAGGTGGCACCTAAACCTAAAAATAATTTTGTGGAAAGCTAGAAATCGATTTCTATCATTTTCTAAATCATGAAATCGATTTCCTAGTCCTATTTTAAAGCTTGAAATCGATTTCCCTATCCAATGTTAAAACAAAGAATCGATTCATACATATACTCAAGCCAAAGCCAAGAATCGATTCCTCCTTACTTTAACTAAACATGAAATCGATTCTTACCTATTCAGGTTGTCTCAAGAATCGATTTTCTTCTTTTTTAAAACACAATGAAATCGATTCCTTTAATTTTATAAAGGCAATGAATCGATTATCTCTTGGATTGTCTTCACACATAATCGATTAACAAGCAATATCAATGTTTCCTTTTTTATCAAACAATCGATTATGTCTTGTTGTGCATTAAGGCCATAATCGATTTCTTCAAAAATAAATGTTTCAATTCAACGGTTGTTTTTTGAATCCCTATAAATAGGAAGCTAAGCTTCACATTTTCAAACACACCTCAAACGACATACACTACATCTTCTCTAGTTCTCACATACACTTTCTAGATCCGAGAAAAGAGAAAAAAAAGAGCTTTTCATTTTCATATCTTTTAATGCTCTTCTATTTTCCAAATCACTCATCTCTCTCAGTTACTATATTGTCATACTATCTGAAGTGATTGGATCATAGGTTCTCACTTGTAATCTTCTATTTTGAGGTTATTGCGAAATCCTGGGAAGTATTCTTGGGTCGTTCAATCAGGAGATTGAAGCGGTTTTTGAAATCCTGGGAAGTATTCTTGGGTCGTTCAATCAGGAGATTGAAGCGGTTTCTGAAGTCCTGGGAAGTGGTCTTGGGTCTCTCAATCAGGGAGATTGAGTTGGTTTGAAATCCTGGGAGGTGCTCTTGGGTCGTTCAATCAGGAGATTGAAGTGGTTGTGAAATCCTCAGCTGTGTGCTCGGGTTCTCAATTAGGATTAATTGAGATTAGCTATTTGAAGTTGCTTGTTTGTAAAACATTCTACATCATATAGTGGTTATCAGCAAGTCCAAAGGTTGCAAAGCCGGAGGCCGAGGACGTAGGGCTTTTATTCCGAACCTCGTAAAATTTCTGGTGTATCTCTATCCCTCTCTCTTTACTTTATTTACTGTTTATATCTGTTTATAATTATACTCAATATCACTGCATCGATCTGTTTATTGCTATCATTACGCTGCTTATAATATCTGTCTATCCTGAACTCTGATAATAGCGTAATATTGCACTGTACCTGATCTGCCTGTTTAGTTATAAATGTCTGGTTATAGTGAATATTGAAAATAGTAACATTAGAGTAATACCTCACTGTGCCTAATCTGCCTGCTTACATACATCATATAAGTTTAAATCTCAGATTCTGCATTTGATTTAAACAAGCATTGCAAAAGTTTTTGAAAACCGAAAAAGAATTCAAGTTTTGCACATAACCTTATTCACCCCCCCTCTAAGGTTATCATATAGTCCAACATCCTCTTCTACTTCTTGAGGCCCTAATGGGTCATCCTCCATTCCTTCGATCAAACCATCCCTCTGACGCCACCTCAGGAGAAGAGGACCCCTCCGAAGAGCTCTCGAATGAACTCTTTGTCGACGCCTCAGGCGACAGATCTGTCTTTGTGGTCGACTCCGACGCTTCGCCCGACATGGCCTCACTAGTTGCCGCACCCGCGCAAAGTTTTGCAAGTTCCGGAGATCGCCTCAACCGTGCAGTTTTCTTGTTCTCGCCAGGATCAAGAACCTGTAAGAAAGGGGGCATAGCGTCAGAACCAGATACCTTAAGCCTGAGAAGGGGGTGACAAGGTCGACCCCGATCCTGACACCCCCTCCCCACCGAGCGGCTAAATACAAACAAGATTAAAGGGAAAGAATATTCTGAAAATATACCTGAAAAAGAACGACTTGGGTAGGTCCAGAAGGGGAAACACCTCGCCAGTTACCAAAGACTCACCAGGAATGTAGTCGCTCTCGTCGGAAGAGTAGTCGCTCTCGCCAGAAAATGCGATCGCCTACAGAGCTCCGAAAATCTCTCGAAGATAAACAATGGCAGAACACACTGCCCTTATATAATGGGCCTCAAGGTAGATCATGGGCCGGAAAAGAAGCAACGCGTCCCTTCACTCTGAACAGTGCAATCTGACATCAAAGTAGCCATATCGACTGCGCGTCATCATTTCGCGCCTCTCTCGAACAACGCAAATGTCACTTCCATCAGCCATCACACAGTTCATGTAACACCCCATTTCTGAAGTGTCACCTCTCTAACTTAAACTCCTATTTCTTTGTATTTATTTAGAAAAATGGACCAATTTTTTTTTTTTGTAAAACGAATTTGAAAATGTTTTTTTTTTTGATAAGAACTTAAAAATAAGCTAGAGTATGACTCACTATCAAGAATGACTCCAAATAGGTCCAACATAAAGGTTACTCATATATTAAACATATGCATCATAATTACAACAAACTACAGGGCACGCTCACAAGCGGCATGGTCAACGCTAATACAAAAGACACGCACTCAGGCGGCATCATATCTACATGAAGAGGTATACTCCATCCCTAAATACATATGGGAGGTAAGATGCAAAAGAACTATGTACAAGGATACCTATCCTCAAAAAGACTTACTTGACATTACCATTCTCTTGTCAGTACGTCACAACCCACTATCCTACGCCATCCCAATACCTGACAATATCACACACACACACCAACACTATACCTCTGCTCAGCTGATCTCACCAAAGATAATAAGACGGACTCACCTCCGGGTCATCCTCATCGTCGAACTCCTCATCACTAGAAATATAAATCAACTCATGAGCTCCAGAGAATGATCCGGCACTACGAGACTCACTCACTGTCGTCCAGACTGGAAGAGCAGGTACAGGATGAGGTGAAAACATGTGCAAAGGTGGCGGAGGAGTATGAGCAAACTCTGGAATGATAGGTGACTTTGGAATGTCATCAGCAGTACCATCATGGACATCACTATCAACAAAATCCCTAGCACCGCCCTCAGCAATGGGGGCAAAGGGTACCTGAATCACCGGGACGGGGTCAACAGGTTCAGAAAAATCTCGGTTCACTGATGATCTAGCAAGTCTCCTGGGAATGGCGCTCTTCTTCAGAGTGGTTATCCTACGTGGTCCACTCCTACCTCCACGCGTAGGCTGCAATGGACGCCTAGTCCCAGAATAGAATTTTCGCACAGGAGGGGTCCAAGGTACATCCCAGAAAAAGTCGAACGGCATATTAATAGTGTACTTAGTCTTGTAACGTAACTGCGAGAGACGGTTACCTTCATCATCTATACTGGTCGATACTACTACCCCCTTAAACCGGATCTTTTGGGAGACGGGGTCGAACTCCCAATCATCCAAATTTCCACCACTAGGGAAATCAAGAACTTGTTCCCCCTTGAGATCCAAGGGCAAGTCCATCTCCTGCAAATCCTTCATAACCATCTTGTCCTTCGAAGCCATCTTCTGAACCCAATTTTAAATATACCACATACAAAATAAAACACAGCAAGGGTGAATTCCTCGTCCACGAGTTCATCATAAGCTATACATAGGTAAAACCAAAATAATACATACATGCAGATACCATGCATTACTTACTTATCTTTAGATATCATTCCAAAATCAAAAAAATAACACATAGGATTCATAAACAATCTCACCACCTCAACATAATGGAGTTAGTCAATCAAAGGTATTCTGATCCGTGTTAGTAATCGTTCCTCACATCGATTATCAATATCATCAAAATTTCCATACGAAATGGAATAGCACTAGATCGTCACCTAGGCCAATACTGTGATCTAGATTCTCCGTTAGATCAACACCGACAGACATAACATTTACATATGTCTCCGTGTCCCTTGTAACCTAGATCTGGATTCCCCGTCAGACCTACAGCAATTACTCAGGCAGTCTTCAACACAGGACCATCTAGCATCCAGGTTGGAACAACGCCCTAAAAACGTTCTAAACTCTCAACGCTCTAGGTCCTCGATGGTACCTAGATAATCAATACGAATCTTTGCTAGATTTCCTCACATCTAGATGAGACTCGTCCCCAAGTTCTCATCTCAAACAACGCTTAACTTTGAAAGTCTCATTACATATTAATAATCATCGAGTATCCCATTTTCATAAATTCTCTTTTTAACATGATGCGCTCAAAGTTTTAGAGAACCACACTAAGCGTCCCATTCCACTTAGCATAGCTTTCCGGGTATTCTTATCTTTTGACGGACGAGAGTACCACTTTGAGTTTTCGAAAACGTTTCTCTTTTATAAAGTCGGAATACTCAATTATTATCTTTACTGACATACTTTCATTGTTAACCACAACTCTTAAATCAACTCTTTGTTCTCCATTTTTCAAATGCCTAAGGTTTCATTTTCAAAATACGAGCGTGTTTGTTCAAATGAGGTTACACCGAAGATCCATTGGAGAAATTCGGGTTTTCACAATTTATACGCTATTTCATAAAGTCTGTTTTCTTTTTATTCTGTCAAAAAATATTTATTCTGTTTTACCATGACTAATTCCTATTAACTCTCGAAATTCAGTTTTCCTATTTTCGAACCTCACACGATCTGTCACTAAAATGTCACGTTCCCTTTATCTTTTTACCGTTACGATTCCTCCGCTCGAGTCCAATTCAACTCAAGTTACAACACAATTGGTCATAACAATAGTTATGACTCCAACACTCAGACAATTCAGCACAACCAGTCATTCACATCTTCACAATCAATCACAGGGATATTCAATATAAAATCTCACATAATAATACTACAAATATTATCAGGCAAAACAATCCAGCACACAGTTCAAACAATCACACAACACCCATGAAGCTAAAACTCATTATGCAGAAATTCCCCTTACCTGAAATGTGCTCTGACGAGTAGCGAGGTATGCGAGTTAGGGCAGGTCCGGGTACCACGAAACCTTCAACGCATATACATAAAGTCCAAAGGTCTTAGATTACAATACTAGTACTCGTTCAAATGCGGTAACTAGAGCGTGATAAGCTACTAGTCCCGGTTTTCGATATTTCTTTTTCTACAAAACGATTCTTTTCTTATGAAACTTTTAAGCTTTTTAACTATTTTCTTTCTCCAACCACTATGTCCCTTTTTCTTTTCATGATCAGAAATGCTAAGAACAAAAACTTTTGGGTGACTACAGTTTCAAAGTTGCTGAAAATCCAAGCTTTATATCAAAACATATATTTTCCTTTGTATCAAAACATAAACTTTTTTTTTTGTTCCAAAGAATCTACTCTACCATTTCGTGAAAACAACACTATAATAGGAGAACAAAACTATTTTTTTTTTCTTTAAGTAAACTCACGGCTGAAAAAAAATGGTGTTGATTTTGCTTAAAAGAAAAAATTTGATTTACAATGATCATAAAAGGAATAACATACAGGAACTAGTATTTAGGTGAAGAACCAAAAATATAATCTTTGTTTGTTTCAAGATTTTCACTTTAGCAACATTTTTCTTTCACAAAATAAATCAATAGGAAAAGAGGAGCAGGAGACATAGATTCTTACCATTGAACTTCTAGGGGTGTTGTGCTGCTATTGAGTGGCAGGGAAAAGATGAGCAAAATATAGATGGAAGAGGTGAAGTGTGGTTGGAAGATGAGAGAATGAGATGATTTGGAATGAAAGTGAAATTTAAAGAGTGAGAGTGAAGTGAGGGGAAACATCATCGGCCAGAGGGGTTCTTTTAAAAGAAAAGGAATGCATATATTTTTTTTTGTTTCAAAAGTTGTCATCAAAAATATCTAGATATTTATTTGATACATTAAAATAATAATACGGTTAAACGATAGTTAGCGTTTTTGCGGAATTAACCTCGCATCGGATGTTAACTAAATTATTCCAACTGTCGATTAAAACCTTGACGTCGAACGTTTTCAGATTCGGGTCACGGTTAGGGTTTTTAAGCGGGTAACTTTCGTCCGGCAGGTCCAAAACGCGTCCAAATTCCGGTGGAATTTTGGAACGAAAATTAAACCTCAACCTAATATAATATATTAGGTCCTATATCTATTTTCGGTTTGGTGAAAACACACAGAAATTCTGGGGCTAAATTCACACGCGCTAGCGTGAGAAAACACACAAGTGAAAACATATAAAATAAATTAAATAGAAAATTGAGGGTGTTACATTACTGCCCTCCTAAAAAAAATTTCGTCCTCGAAATTACTAACCTGGAAATAAATCTGGATACATCGTCTTCATTTTGTCTTCTAATTCCCATGTTGTATCTCCCGTCGTTTGGTTCCACACAACTTTCACCAAAGGGATTTGTTTTCCCCTCAAGTGTTTAATTCTCCTGTCCTCGATTCGTACAGGCGAAGCTTCATAAGACAGGTTTTCTCTCAGTTGTACTACATCGGGTTCTATGATATGCGACGGATCAGAAATATACTTCCTCAATTGTGAAACATGAAATACATTATGAATATTGGAAAGAAAAGGTGGTAAAGCTATTTGATATGCCACGGGGCCAATTCGGCGGATGATTTGATAAGGTCCAATAAATTTGGGAGTGAGTTTTCTGGACTTAATCGCTCTGCCTACACCGGTGGTAGATGTGACTCTCAAAAATACATGCTCTCCTTCTTGAAATTCGAGAGGTCTCCTTCTTTTATCTGAGTAGCTCTTCTGCCTGCTCTGAGCAGCTTTCATCTTTTCACGAATCTGTTTGATCTTTTCTGTTGTTTGTTGTACAATCTCTGGTCCTACAAGCATACTTTCTCCATCCTGATACCAACACAAAGGTGTCTGACATTTTCTTCCATATAAAGCCTCGTAGGGTGCCATTCCTATGCTTGAGTGAAAACTATTGTTGTACGTAAACTCTATCAAAGGTAAAAGATCGTCCCAACCTCCTCTATTGTCTAAGACACAGGCTCTCAGTAAATCCTCTAAGGATTGGATCGTCCTTTCCGTCTGTCCGTCTGTTTGGGGATGATACGCAGAACTCAATCTCAACTTTGTCCCTAAGGATTGGTGTAAACTTTTCCAGAAATTAGAAGTAAACTTTGGATCTCTATCAGAAACTATACTAGAAGGTACTCCATGCAATCTAATGACTTCTTTGATGTACAATTCTGTCAGCTTCTCCACATTATATGTTGTCCTAATTGGTAAGAAATGGGCAGATTTAGTCAACCTATCGACGATCACCCAAATCGAATCAAAACTCTTTGGGGTCCTTGGTAATCCTATAACAAAATCCATTGAGATACTATCCCACTTCCATTCAGGTACATCCAAGGATTGGAGCATTCCAGCAGGTCGCTGATGTTCTACTTTAGCTTTCTGGCACGTGAGACACGATGCCACGTACTCTGCCACTTGTTTCTTCATTCCTGGCCACCAAAATCTTTGCTTTAAATCTTGGTACATCTTCGTTGTTCCGGGGTGAATGCTCAGTTTGCTTTTGTGTGCTTCATCCAAAATTAACTTTCTCATCTCGATATTGTTTGGCACACAAACTCTTCCATTGAATCTCAGAATTCCATCAGTTCCTATATTAAACTCAGCTGCTTTTTCTTGACCTATCTGCTCTCTTTTCTCCTGAAGGTGTTCGTCAGTTGCTTGCTGTTCTCGGATGGTTTCCATAAGGTCGCTTGACACGGTGATCATACCAAAGCGCATCTTTTTTGGAAAGATTTCCACTTTCATACTTAAATCACGAAATTGCTCCAACAATTCTAATTCTTTGACCATCATCGTAGACACATGAATACTTTTCCTACTCAGCGCATCAGCTACAACGTTAGCCTTCCCTGGATGGTATTGTAGAGAAAAATCATAATCTTTTAGAAATTCCATCCAACGCCTCTGTCTCATGTTAAGCTCCTTTTGACTGAAAAGATATTTCAAGCTCTTGTGATCGCTAAAAACGTCAAATTTGACTCCATACAGATAGTGCCTCCATATTTTCAACGCGAACACGACCGCAGCTAACTCCAAATCGTGTGTCGGATAATTCCTTTCATGAATTTTTAGTTGTCTCGAAGCATAAGCCACAGCCTTTCGATGTTGCATAAGCACACATCCTAGTCCTTGGTGAGATGCATCACAATAAACTTCATATGGCTCATGAGATAATGGCAGAACTAACACAGGTGCAGTGGTTAGTCGCTTCTTCATCAGTTGGAAACTCTCTTCGCACTTCTGAGTCCACACAAACGGTTGATCCTTTCTTGTGAGTTGTGTCAATGGGGCCACGATCTTCGAGAATCCTTCAATGAATCTTCGATAATATCCAGCCAAACCTACGAAACTACGGATTTCAGTCACAGTCTTTGGTCGTTCCCATGCAAGAACTGTTTCTACTTTGGCAGGGTCAACAGCAATGCCTTCCTTCGAGATCACATGACCTAAAAATTTGACTTCTTCAAGCCAGAATTCACACTTTGATAACTTTGCAAACAATGTTTTCTCCCTTAGAACTAGAAGAACTTGACGTAGATGCTCATGATGTTCCTCAGGGGTTTTTGAATAAATGAGAATGTCGTCGATGAACACCACAACGAATTGATCAAGGAACGAGTGAAAAATCCGATTCATGTAATCCATAAATATTGCAGGCGCATTCGTGACTCCAAAGGGCATTACAAGGTATTCATAATGACCATATCGTGTTCGAAAAGCAGTCTTCGGAACATCTTCAGCCTTTACACGAATCTGGTGATATCCGGTCCTCAAGTCGATCTTTGAAAAGGTCGTAGCTCCTTGCAATTGGTCCATCAAATCATCGATGCGGGGTAAAGGATACTTGTTTTTAATTGTCACTTTGTTGAGCTGTCGATAGTCTACACACAGCCTTGAACCACCATCCTTCTTCTTTACTAACAAGACAGGTGCCCCCCAAGGGGATACACTTGGTCGGATGAACTGTTTCGACAACAGATCTTCTAGTTGGGCTTTTAAATCTGTTAATTCTACCGAGGACATCCTATAAGGGGCTATAGAAATAGGTCCAGTTCCAGGAACTAAGTCGATTGAAAATTCTACATCTCTGACTGGCGGCAAACCTGGAACATCTTCGGGAAATACTTCAGGAAAATACTTCACAACAGGCATGCTATCCAATTCTACCTTCCCCTCGATTTCCAAACTAGATAACAGAATGTATCCTTGTGATCCTCCTTTCAAAAACACTCCCACACGATTGGCAGACAAAAATCCAGAAATCTCAGGGTCAGGAAAAACTAAGGTTTTATTTGCACAATCTAAAAGAATGTGGTTGGATGCTAACCAATCCATACCCAAAATTACATCTAGCTTCTTCAAAGGTAAGCATATCAAGTCAACCAAAAAGTGTCTATCAAGAATAACAATGGGACAATTTAAACACACGGTATTTGCAGTGATAGGCTTAGCAGTGGGCATAGAAACAATCAAGTCAAAAGACAGAGAAGACACGGGCAATCCTAATGGTTTCACACAATCTAAAGAGATGAAAGAATGCGTCGCACCCGAATCAAATAGTACAGTTAAGATATTACCGTTTACGTCGCCTTCTCCCTGTATGAGATCCTCAGACTCTGGATCCTCAACACCATTCAGGGTGTAAACTCTTCCCCTGGCTATTGGTCTAGCAGCTTTCAGATTGTTCATGTTTGGTTCCGCCTTTGGGGCAGTGCAATCCCTAGAAAAATGTCCGGGTTTCTGGCAGTTGAAACAAAGAGATGTCTTCAGCGTACATTTGTCAGCCAAGTGCTCTGGTGAACCACACTTATAGCAAAAGCGATTTCCAAATGGAGTTTGGTTAGGTCTAGTTCCACTTCCACTAGCTGTCAGTGCTAGACGGTTTGGTTGTTTAGCCACTTGATTTCCTGGGGGTCGAAAATAAGGTTTCCTTTGTTGAGGCTGGGGTTGTCTTCCTCTATTATTGTTGTTGTTCCACTGATTTCTTCCAAATGACCTAGACGGTCCTCCAACGTTCCCTCTATTGGCCCTTCTGTTCTTCATCACTTCTATTTCTCTACACTTCTCCACTAGAGGTTGAAAAGTACGGATGCTCAAAGGTCTCACAGATTCTTCAATTTCATATTTCAGTCCACTTAGGAACCTTTCACATAAGTAATCTTCATCCACTTGATGCTGAAAGAAACGGAAATACTTCGAGAGGTTCTCGAACTTTGCAGCGTATTCCGGTATTGTTTGATTCCCTTGAAAAACTCTCAGAAATTCTTTCTCCTTCTCAACCCTTGCACTGTGGGGGAAATACTTGTCAAGGAAAGTACTACGAAATGATTCCCAGTTTACCTCTTGATTCCTTGTTTCCATGAGTAGTCTAGCGCCCTTCCACCAGTACTCAGCATCTCCCAGTAAAAGATAGGTTGCATAAGTTACCTTCACTTCAGCAGGGCAATGAAGTACTTCAAAAATTTTCTCGATTTCTTGCAACCACAGATCTGCCTTCTCGGGATTGGTGTCTCCATGGAACTTAGGAGGGTCATGACGGCGAAAATCAACTAGTCCTTTGGATTCGGCAGCACGTTCTTCCCTTTGTTGTTTCTGCAGATCCCTCTGAGTCTTTGCAGTGGCTTGCTGAGCCATGGCAGCGGCCATGTCAGCCAACACTTGAACCAATCGTTCTGCATTGCCTCCATCGTTACCTCCTTGGGATCCTGATGCTCCTTGTGGTCGAGACATTGGGTTTCTACAAGGTAAAACCGGTCAGAACCCAAAAGGAACAGTTAATTGTGTGTCAACACACATCACTTTTGTTAAGAGTGATTGCAAACAATTCAAGCAATGTTTCTCCAAGAGAAACGATTCAGACAATCAGCACAGAGTTCACACAGTCTTAAGCAATCAATGCTACCCAACTCATCCTAGAGACGCGATCAGCTGAGGCTACCCAAACTCACAGTCCGGTTAGAACCGAACTGCTCTGATACCACTAATGTAACACCCCATTTCTGAAGTGTCACCTCTCTAACTTAAACTCCTATTTCTTTGTATTTATTTAGAAAAATGGACCAATTTTTTTTTTTTTGTAAAACGAATTTGAAAATGTTTTTTTTTTTGATAAGAACTTAAAAATAAGCTAGAGTATGACTCACTATCAAGAATGACTCCAAATAGGTCCAACATAAAGGTTACTCATATATTAAACATATGCATCATAATTACAACAAACTACAGGGCACGCTCACAAGCGGCATGGTCAACGCTAATACAAAAGACACGCACTCAGGCGGCATCATATCTACATGAAGAGGTATACTCCATCCCTAAATACATATGGGAGGTAAGATGCAAAAGAACTATGTACAAGGATACCTATCCTCAAAAAGACTTACTTGACATTACCATTCTCTTGTCAGTACGTCACAACCCACTATCCTACGCCATCCCAATACCTGACAATATCACACACACACACCAACACTATACCTCTGCTCAGCTGATCTCACCAAAGATAATAAGACGGACTCACCTCCGGGTCATCCTCATCGTCGAACTCCTCATCACTAGAAATATAAATCAACTCATGAGCTCCAGAGAATGATCCGGCACTACGAGACTCACTCACTGTCGTCCAGACTGGAAGAGCAGGTACAGGATGAGGTGAAAACATGTGCAAAGGTGGCGGAGGAGTATGAGCAAACTCTGGAATGATAGGTGACTTTGGAATGTCATCAGCAGTACCATCATGGACATCACTATCAACAAAATCCCTAGCACCGCCCTCAGCAATGGGGGCAAAGGGTACCTGAATCACCGGGACGGGGTCAACAGGTTCAGAAAAATCTCGGTTCACTGATGATCTAGCAAGTCTCCTGGGAATGGCGCTCTTCTTCAGAGTGGTTATCCTACGTGGTCCACTCCTACCTCCACGCGTAGGCTGCAATGGACGCCTAGTCCCAGAATAGAATTTTCGCACAGGAGGGGTCCAAGGTACATCCCAGAAAAAGTCGAACGGCATATTAATAGTGTACTTAGTCTTGTAACGTAACTGCGAGAGACGGTTACCTTCATCATCTATACTGGTCGATACTACTACCCCCTTAAACCGGATCTTTTGGGAGACGGGGTCGAACTCCCAATCATCCAAATTTCCACCACTAGGGAAATCAAGAACTTGTTCCCCCTTGAGATCCAAGGGCAAGTCCATCTCCTGCAAATCCTTCATAACCATCTTGTCCTTCGAAGCCATCTTCTGAACCCAATTTTAAATATACCACATACAAAATAAAACACAGCAAGGGTGAATTCCTCGTCCACGAGTTCATCATAAGCTATACATAGGTAAAACCAAAATAATACATACATGCAGATACCATGCATTACTTACTTATCTTTAGATATCATTCCAAAATCAAAAAAATAACACATAGGATTCATAAACAATCTCACCACCTCAACATAATGGAGTTAGTCAATCAAAGGTATTCTGATCCGTGTTAGTAATCGTTCCTCACATCGATTATCAATATCATCAAAATTTCCATACGAAATGGAATAGCACTAGATCGTCACCTAGGCCAATACTGTGATCTAGATTCTCCGTTAGATCAACACCGACAGACATAACATTTACATATGTCTCCGTGTCCCTTGTAACCTAGATCTGGATTCCCCGTCAGACCTACAGCAATTACTCAGGCAGTCTTCAACACAGGACCATCTAGCATCCAGGTTGGAACAACGCCCTAAAAACGTTCTAAACTCTCAACGCTCTAGGTCCTCGATGGTACCTAGATAATCAATACGAATCTTTGCTAGATTTCCTCACATCTAGATGAGACTCGTCCCCAAGTTCTCATCTCAAACAACGCTTAACTTTGAAAGTCTCATTACATATTAATAATCATCGAGTATCCCATTTTCATAAATTCTCTTTTTAACATGATGCGCTCAAAGTTTTAGAGAACCACACTAAGCGTCCCATTCCACTTAGCATAGCTTTCCGGGTATTCTTATCTTTTGACGGACGAGAGTACCACTTTGAGTTTTCGAAAACGTTTCTCTTTTATAAAGTCGGAATACTCAATTATTATCTTTACTGACATACTTTCATTGTTAACCACAACTCTTAAATCAACTCTTTGTTCTCCATTTTTCAAATGCCTAAGGTTTCATTTTCAAAATACGAGCGTGTTTGTTCAAATGAGGTTACACCGAAGATCCATTGGAGAAATTCGGGTTTTCACAATTTATACGCTATTTCATAAAGTCTGTTTTCTTTTTATTCTGTCAAAAAATATTTATTCTGTTTTACCATGACTAATTCCTATTAACTCTCGAAATTCAGTTTTCCTATTTTCGAACCTCACACGATCTGTCACTAAAATGTCACGTTCCCTTTATCTTTTTACCGTTACGATTCCTCTGCTCGAGTCCAATTCAACTCAAGTTACAACACAATTGGTCATAACAATAGTTATGACTCCAACACTCAGACAATTCAGCACAACCAGTCATTCACATCTTCACAATCAATCACAGGGATATTCAATATAAAATCTCACATAATAATACTACAAATATTATCAGGCAAAACAATCCAGCACACAGTTCAAACAATCACACAACACCCATGAAGCTAAAACTCATTATGCAGAAATTCCCCTTACCTGAAATGTGCTCTGACGAGTAGCGAGGTATGCGAGTTAGGGCAGGTCCGGGTACCACGAAACCTTCAACGCATATACATAAAGTCCAAAGGTCTTAGATTACAATACTAGTACTCGTTCAAATGCGGTAACTAGAGCGTGATAAGCTACTAGTCCCGGTTTTCGATATTTCTTTTTCTACAAAACGATTCTTTTCTTATGAAACTTTTAAGCTTTTTAACTATTTTCTTTCTCCAACCACTATGTCCCTTTTTCTTTTCATGATCAGAAATGCTAAGAACAAAAACTTTTGGGTGACTACAGTTTCAAAGTTGCTGAAAATCCAAGCTTTATATCAAAACATATATTTTCCTTTGTATCAAAACATAAACTTTTTTTTTTGTTCCAAAGAATCTACTCTACCATTTCGTGAAAACAACACTATAATAGGAGAACAAAACTATTTTTTTTTTCTTTAAGTAAACTCACGGCTGAAAAAAAATGGTGTTGATTTTGCTTAAAAGAAAAAATTTGATTTACAATGATCATAAAAGGAATAACATACAGGAACTAGTATTTAGGTGAAGAACCAAAAATATAATCTTTGTTTGTTTCAAGATTTTCACTTTAGCAACATTTTTCTTTCACAAAATAAATCAATAGGAAAAGAGGAGCAGGAGACATAGATTCTTACCATTGAACTTCTAGGGGTGTTGTGCTGCTATTGAGTGGCAGGGAAAAGATGAGCAAAATATAGATGGAAGAGGTGAAGTGTGGTTGGAAGATGAGAGAATGAGATGATTTGGAATGAAAGTGAAATTTAAAGAGTGAGAGTGAAGTGAGGGGAAACATCATCGGCCAGAGGGGTTCTTTTAAAAGAAAAGGAATGCATATATTTTTTTTTTGTTTCAAAAGTTGTCATCAAAAATATCTAGATATTTATTTGATACATTAAAATAATAATACGGTTAAACGATAGTTAGCGTTTTTGCGAAATTAACCTCGCATCGGATGTTAACTAAATTATTCCAACTGTCGATTAAAACCTTGACGTCGAACGTTTTCAGATTCGGGTCACGGTTAGGGTTTTTAAGCGGGTAACTTTCGTCCGGCAGGTCCAAAACGCGTCCAAATTCCGGTGGAATTTTGGAACGAAAATTAAACCTCAACCTAATATAATATATTAGGTCCTATATCTATTTTCGGTTTGGTGAAAACACACAGAAATTCTGGGGCTAAATTCACACGCGCTAGCGTGAGAAAACACACAAGTGAAAACATATAAAATAAATTAAATAGAAAATTGAGGGTGTTACAGTTCACAAGGAAAACGCGTGTCAGCATTCAAATGGTGTAGGAACCACGCCATCAAAGAATAAAGGGCCGCCCTCGAACAGGGCGGGATACAAACTGGAGAGCATCAAGCCTGAACCCGCCCTCCGGACGACTTCGGCTTGGGGGGAAACTGTTCTGGACTGGGCCGAGGGCCCAATCCTCGTGGGAGGCCCAACCTAATCCAGGGTACTGTAGCGATGAACAAGCAGCGCGCCTGAACAAGCTTAGGGCGCCTTAACGGCTAAGATCACGCCGCATAATCCAACGGCTAGGGAGCACTGCCGAACTCTATAAATAGAGGTCAACCCCTCACGAAAAGGTACACACATTCTATCCCATCTCATATTCCCTGCTTTGACTATTTTCCCCCTGATTTGGGCGCCAGAGTGTCTTTGCAGGTACACCCGCCGGCTCTGCTCGCGACCTCATAGTCCCACCAGAGCGATCCACATCAACCCGTTGTAACCCTTGGGCGACCAAGGTACAAATCAGTTCTCTGTGTTTCAAATTTGTTCTCTATGTTTTTGTTTATGTTAATTTTAAATTGGTCCTTTATGTTTATAATTTTGTCTTAAATTGACTCTTATAAACGGAGTACATGGAGGACCAATTAAAAATATAAACAAAAAACATGGAGACGACCAAATTTGGAAACTACATGTTCCAGCCTATGTTAAGTTGTTCTTATAGAGGTCTCACAAGGACTATTTGTCGTCTCGAATCCTACTACAAAAGAGTCGTGCACCATGCTGATGCCTTTTATGTTGTGTAAAAACAATGATGAAAACCCATGGCACTTATTCTTCTCTTGTTCTTTGAGTGTAGAGTGATGTGTGAATCGACAACTCTAAAGAGTCATCTCGCCACTTATGCAAGAAGCTGAGTCATTTAGCAAATTATGTTTTCTCATCTGCATAATGTAGACCACATGTGACACGTTAAACGTATGATATGTGTATTTGGGATGAAAATGGGACATTCCTAATTGCTCGACCAACTTGTGCTCCTTACTACCTACCTATTCAAAAGGGGAATGCTATGGGACTTTTGTATGCTTTTTAGAGAGTTATTGATTGAGACGCTCGAGGCTAACAAGGGCAAGGGGTGACAAAATGGTGTGTTGGGCATGTACAAAGAATGACTCTTGGCGCCAGTGGCGGACCCAGGACCCCGGGGTCAGGGGTGTCAAATTTTTTAAGGCCGGTGTCAAATGGGTGCAAAACTTGGTCTACTAGTACAATTTCAAATTTTCAGGGGTGTCAAAATTAAAATTTCAAGAGATTTAGACTATTTATATAGGATGTTTAGTACCAAAAAAAAATTCCAGGGGGTTCAACTGAACCCCTGGTTATAAGCAAGGTCCGCCACTGCTTGGCGCTCTTGTAGGTAAATAGATACATGGGCGAATCAAATTTACATTAGAATGAGAGGGTCCTAAAGTTGTGCAATTATGAGATTGTATAATTGAATGAATTCTTATAAGAACTAATTGAAGTACATATAACAATAAATGAATTTCTTTTCGGAAGTCCAGAAAAAAAACTCTATAATTAATAAAATAAGTGATTGTATGGAAAATTTACAAAAAGTTTAAAGACAAAACACACTAAAAAGACATATGACTCTTTATAAGGACAATTGGCTGTGCCGAAATCCAATCTTATCAAATTCGAGAGTCTACATAGACTACATAGACTCGTGGCCTCGGTCTCTAACTCACGAGTCTATGCGAGTCTAAACGAGTTTACCCGATTCTATGCGAGTTTACCCGAGTTTACAGCAATTGCGATTCTACATGAAATTTGATTCGTTTTGGGGGAGTAAACTCGTAAACCCGTAGACTCGTGCGAGTTAACTCGCGAGTTTGACAACAATGCCGAAATCAAATAATGACGTTGAAGGAAAGGAGTACACTTTTGGTTTGAACCGGATATCATCTGCGCACAACTGAAGAGACTAATTTCTCGAGTCAAGTCAGACTACAATGAGCGGTAGAACTCTCCCTCAACAAAAAGACTACGCTTTGAACAAGATAAATCTTAAATTGGTGTAATAACATAACATGTTATACAGATGACTTCAATCCCGCGCGTTGAAAATTTGAGAAACAGGGGAATGTTGAAAATCGAGTCCGTGACGTTAAGAAAAATAATAATAATTAAATTCACTGTTAGAAAATGGAATGAATTAATCGTGCGCTTTCACACTCAGCTGCCGTGGCTTGACCAGAAGGGAATCTCGAAGAGGGTATGATAGCTAGTCAAAAGTATAAATAGAGGAAAGGAAGGAGAAGACCAAAACTGAAACCAAATTGCAATACCAACAGAACACGAAGAAAGAAGAAAGAGTTAGAACTATGGGCGTGCTTCCAAAGAGAATAATACTGATGCGGCACGGCGAGTCTCAAGGAAATCTCGACATGTCAGCATACACCACCACACCCGATCACAGCATTCAGTTAACTCCACAAGGCATCGCCCAGGCTCGCCTCGCCGGTGCCAACCTCCGCCGCGTAATCGCCGGCGAAGGCTGCTCCCCAGACTGGCGAGTCTACTTCTACGTATCTCCCTACGCCCGCACCCGATCCACCCTCCGTGAAGTCGGTAGATCCTTCTCAAAGAAGCGCGTGATCGGCGTAAGGGAAGAATCGCGTATCCGAGAACAAGACTTCGGAAATTTCCAAGTAGAAGAACGCATGAAAATCATCAAAGAAACACGGGAACGCTTTGGTAGATTCTTCTATCGCTTCCCTGAAGGCGAATCCGCCGCCGATGTTTTCGATCGCATTTCAGGTAACCTAACCTAACTAAACCGTTTTCCCCTTCTTTTTCCCTTTTGTGACACCTGGATTAATTTGATTGGATTTGGATCTGTGTTTTAGGTTTTTTTGAATCTCTATGGAGGGACATAGATATGAATAGGCTTCATCACGATCCTTCAAATGATCTGAATCTGGTGATAGTGTCTCATGGATTGACGTCGCGTATATTTTTGATGAAGTGGTTTAAGTGGACGGTTGAGCAATTCGAGCGGTTTAATAATTTTGGAAACTGTGAGTTTCGCGTTTTGCAGCAGGGGAGTGGGGGAGAGTATAGCTTGGCAGTTCATCATACAGAGGAAGAGATGTTGGAATGGGGATTATCTCCTGATATGATTGCTGATCAGAAATGGCGTGCAAGTGCAGGTAGAGGTGAGTGGAATGATCAGTGCCCTTGGTACCTTGACGGTTTTTTCGATCGTCTTGCGACTCAATCTGATGATGATGATGATGATGATGAGGGTGAAACTGAAACCAAGTAACTAACTAACTAACTCTTTCATGAATATGATGATACGAAGAAGAAGTTTCAATAGAAAGGAAGAAGGGGAGTTGACAGGTTGTCAGGAAATTTTACAATTTGGAAGTTCAAATGCTCAACAGCTAACATTTGACTGTGGGTTTCGCGAGCAATTCAATTTTATACTTTTCTGATTGTTAGGGTTTCTTGCTTGCTTGCTTTGTAGTTTGTTGATTGTCGTTGTTCATTAGTCCGTGGAGTAACCATTGTTTACGGAATAATTTCCGATCATCCGATGTGTATGCACTCTTCAGCAGTTGTATACAATTGCTATAAATTATAATGTATGTAAAAGAAAAATATACAATAATATTTTTTGTGAAATAAGGATAATCCTAATATATGTAAAAGAAAAATATACAATACCCAGGGCGGGGTTCAACGGTTGAGACTGAACCTCCCTTAACCAATAGTCGGGGGTTCGATCTTTGCCTTGGGTACGGAGCAACGTTAAAACTCTGGGTCGGTTGTCCTGCCCTTCGAGGCACCTACAATGAGCAAGGGATTAGTCACTATTGTCCGTGTTGTGGATATCGGGTAATAAAAGATTATATTATATTTTATATTTATATACTAAAGATATAAAAAGACTAAAACTATCCTTATTGTAACCAACCAAAAAAGTACGCCGACAAAAAGAATACCACGTTGTCATTTGAGAATTGAGATGGAGTTTTTAGGCATAACGTCTAGACTGTTTTTTAAGATCAATTACGTTGACAGAACTTTATACTTAACCATAGTTTAGCTTAAGTCGTTTAGTTAACTTTATTGACTGCCGAGTTTAGTTAGTATAGCCTGTAGAAGTCATCTTAACACATTAGTGTATTTACTAGATGTATATAAGTGAAAATGTAACTCAACTCAAATGTACAGAATCACTATTCACTAAAATGAAATTCTCAATTTCTTCATTTCTGTTTTTCTGTTAGGGATTTGGTTACATCACTTTTCAGTCAAGAATCTTGATGAAACTTTCAATGGCTTCCACCAATTTAACATGGTATCAGAGCAATCGCCTTTCCGCTTCACGTTTTTTTTTCTAAATCGAACTTCAATTCGATTTTCCCTTTGATTCTGGAAACCTCTCTTTCACTCGTCATCTTCAAGATCCTTTCACCGATCTTTCTCTTCTTCTTGCTCGCTTGAATCCTTTTTTTCATGGCTGATCCTAACTCCACTTCTAGTCCATATTACATTCATCCCTCTGACAACCCTGGCGCCATTCTCGTCTCTCATGTTCTCAACGATTCTGGCACAAACTTTGGCTCATGGCTTTGAGCCATGACCATCGCTCTAAGCGCCAAGAACAAAATCGGTTTTGTTGACGGAACCCTAGCCAAACCAGAAGAAGCTTCTGCAAATTATGCTGCATGGATTCGCAATAATCACATGACAACTTCGTGGCTCCTCAATTCCATTGCAAAGGAACTCCACCAAAGCGTCATTTACTCAGATTCAGCCGCTGCTATTTGGAAGGAACTGAAAAACCGATTCGAACAGAGCAATGGCCCTCGGATCTTTCAACTCAACAAAGAGGTATTAAACTGCACTCAAGGTAATCTCTCTGTCAGTGCTTACTTTAGAAAATTCAAAGGCCTTTGGGATGCACTTGCTGAACACAACCCTCCAAACACTTGTGATTGTGGAGGCTCTGATGCATTAGTCACCTATTTGAAACGCCAGCATGTATACATTTTCTTGATGGGTCTGAATGAATCTTTTAGCCATGTTAGAGGACAGATTTTGCTCCTTGATCCATTACCTGACATTAGCAAAGTGTTTTCTCTTGTTATACAAGATGAGAACCAAAGAGAAATTGGCCTCACCACCACCCACAATTCTGACCAAATGGCTTATACTGTCAACAATCAATCCAAGAATCCCAGGAAGGATCGTCCTCTATGTTCTCATTGTGGTGTCTTGGGTCATATCAAGGACAAGTGTTTTAAATTGCATGGTTTTCCCCTGGTTACAAGAAACCAACGCATGCTGCAACCTCCAAACCTGTCCTCCAAGTCACTGCTGCGTCATCATCTTCTGATCCTCCACAATTGGATCCTCAACAATATCAGCAATTGATCCAATTTATGCAGGCTCAGATGGCAAGAGCATCCCTCAGTCCCTCTGATCCTGCTGAGCCTTCATCATCTGGTATGATCAATTCCATATTTCTTTCTTTGCATTCACTGCATTTTGCCTATTCTTTTTTACGTTTCACTGATTGGTTAATAAATTCTGGTGCTACTGCACATATCTGCAACCTGCTGTCCCTTTTTTCTTCATATAAGACTCTTAGTAAGACATTTGTCACATTACCAAATGGTCTTAAAGTTCCTGTCATTGCATCAGGAACTGTCACTCTGAATTCTGGCTTAAAACTCAAAAATGTCCTTTGCATTCCTAGTTTCCATGTTAACATCATTTCTGTTGGATGTCTCTATCAAGATCCTGATTACAATATATCATTGATTGATAATGTCTTCTTGATTCAGGACATCCACCAACAGAGGGTGATTGGAACGAGTAAACATCATCATGGCCTCTATTTCTATCATTTTGATTCCACATGTAATCCGTCTACACACAGCACAATTTCTTGTAATACATTTTCTGTTTCCACATCACATTTGTGGCATTGTAGACTAGGTCACATTTCTGATAATGTTTTACAATTTTTGTATGCAAAACTTCCCTTTTTCAATTCATCAAAATGCAATAAAACTTCTTGTTCAATATGCCCCTTGTCTAAAATGCATCGCTTACCTTTTAATGCTAACAATAATCATTCTGAATTTCCATTTGATCTCATACACCTTGATGTTTGGGGGCCCTTCCATGAGCCAACACATGATGCTAAGAGATATTTCCTCACAATTGTTGATGACTCCACACGGTTCACTTGGGTCTATTTACTGAAATCCAAGTCAGAGGCACCTCACTTGATTCAAAGCTTTTTCAAGTATGTCAAAACTCAATTTGACAAACCTATCAAGGCAATTCGAAGTGACAATGCCAAAGAGCTTCAACTCAGTTCCTTCTTGCAAGATCAAGGCACTTTGCATCAACTTTCTTGCCCTCACAGACCACAACAAAATTCAGTTGTGGAAAGGAAGCACCAACACCTGCTTAATGTTGCAAGAGCCCTCTACTTTCAATCCCAAGTCCCACTTCAGTTCTGGGGTGAATGTGTAGCCACTGCCACTCATTTAATCAACAGAGTACCTTCACCTTCACTAAAAAATTTATCCCCCTATGAGCTTCTCTACAAATCAGTCCCTGATTATTCCTCATTAAAAGTTTTTGGATGCCTTGCCTTTGCCTCCACCATTTCATCCCAAAGACACAAATTCTCACCACGAGCAACTCCTTGTATCTTCATTGGATACCCTCTAGGCATCAAAGGTTACAAACTCTACAATCCAAAAGAACACAAATTCATTATCTCTAGAGATGTATTTTGTGAAACAACATTCCCTTATCACAACATAGCTAAAAGTCAGCCTTCCTCCCTCTTATTCCCTGACACACTTCTTCCCAAATCAGCATCTGATCCTCCCCCATCACCTGACATAGCTGACCCTGTTATACCATTACCTATTTCTGAGCCTGCCTACCAAATTGATCCTCCTCCAACCAACATGAATGAACCTGATCCACCACCACTTAGAAGATCAACCAGGCCACATGTAGCTCCTGCACACCTTCAGCTATATGACTGTAATTCAGTCCAATATCCAATTCAGCAATTTCTGACCTATGAACACTTGTCATCTAAATACACTACTTTCATCAATAATGTCTCTTCCATTTTTGAACCTCAACATTTCAACCAAGCTGTTAAATTTCCTGAATGGCAGAGGGCAATGGCAGAGGAATTGGCAGCCCTTGAGACAAACAATACTTGGACAATCATGCCTCTTCCCTCTGGCAAGAAGACTGTTGGGTGCAGATGGGTATATCGGGTAAAATATCATGCTGATGGGTCTCTGGATAAATATAAGGCCAGACTTGTGGCCCAAGGGTTCACTCAACAAGCTGGCATTGATTTCCTGGATACATTCTCCCCTGTAGCAAAACTAACCTCTGTCCGGATCATTCTCTCCTTAGCAGCTCAATTCAACTGGCACCTCTCACAGTTAGACATAAATAATGCCTTCCAAAATGGAGAATTGCAGGAAGAAGTCTATATGCAGCTACCTCTTGGCTATCCAACTTAGGGGGAGAACAGTGTATGCAAGTTAAACAAGTCTTTATATGGACTTAGGCAAGCCTCAAGACAGTGGTTCACAAAATTTTCCTCCACCATCATGTCCCTGGGATTTGAAAAGAGTTCAGCAGACCACTCTCTCTTTACAAGAGGATCAGGAGAAAATTTTGTTGCCCTATTAGTATATGTTGATGATGTAATAGTAGTAAGTCCCAACAACTGTCTGATTTGTGAAGTACAGAATCTGCTGCAAAGTTATTTCAAGTTGAAGGTGATTGGAGACTTGAAATATTTCCTAGGATTAGAGATTGCTAGATCCAGAAAAGGCATTCACTTATGCCAAAGAAAATACACTCTTCAGCTATTACTTGATACTGGTTTTGTTTCTGCCAAACCAGTGTGTGTACCAATGGATCCAGGTGTGAAGTTAAATGATATTGATGGAAAGTTACTTGAGGATGGGGCAATGTATAGAAGATTAATAGGAAGATTAATCTATCTTACTATATCAAGACCTGATATAACCTTTGCAATAAACAAATTAAGCCAATTTATGTCCAAACCTCGCACTCCTCATTTACAAGCAGCTCACTATCTGCTGCAATATCTCAAAACCACTGCTGGACAAGGAATAATGTTCCCTGCAAAATCCTCTGTTAAGCTCACAGCCTACGTGGATGCGGATTGGGGAAGCTGTGAAGTGAGTAGAAAATCAACTACAGGTTTTTGTATCTATCTTGGAGAGTCCATGATAGCCTGGAAATCCAAGAAGCAGGCCACTGTTGCAAGGTCATCTACTGAGGCAGAGTATAGAGCCTTGGCAACTGTCACTACTGAATTGTTATGGGTTAAGCAGTTGCTGAGATCTTTTCAAATAACATCATCTACAATGGTGCTGTGTGACAGCAAGTCTGCAATACAACTGGCAAATAACCCCACCACTCATGAAAGATCAAAACACATAGACATAGATTGCCATTTCATTAGGGAGCATGTTCAATCAGGATTCCTAAATCTGGTGCATGTTGCTTCACAACAACAGCTGGCGGATATATTGACAAAGGCACTGCTCAAGGTGAAGTTCAATGAGTTGCTGTCCAAGTTGGGTATGAAGAATCTCTATCTCCCAACTTGAGGGGGAGTATTGAAGTGTAACTGTTAATTAACCATTGTTAATTAACCATAGTTTAGCTTAAGTCGTTTAGTTAAGTTTATTGACTGCTGAGTTTAGTTAGTATAGTCTGTAGAATCATCTTAACACATTAGTGTATTTACTAGATGTATATAAGTGAAAATGTAACTCAACTCAAATGTACATAATCACTATTCACTGAAATGAAATTCTCAATTTCTTCATTTCTGTTTTTCTATTAGGGATTTGGTTACATCACTTTTCAGTCAAGAATCTTGATGAAACTTTCAATGGCTTCCACCAATTTAACACTTTATTGGTTCTATTTTTCCTTGGTCCCCCGCAAATTTGACAGTTAGGTAGTAGGAAAGTTAGCAAGGATTTACACATGACAAAATCCGTGGAGTCACTGAATCAAAAAAAAATCTGTGGAGTCATATGCATGATTTTTTGCAATAAATAGCTGTCCTTATTTTAAAATGAATGTAATTTAATCAAATTGTCTTGTGACGAAATCACGTGAGCCAAGACTTATTATGTATTTTAATAAAATACTAGTAGAATTCAATATTTTTCTCTTTTTTTATCAATATTCGTATCATGTCTTCAAAACAGAAGAGGATAGAGCAATGTAAATATAATTATTTAGGCTTAAAGGTCATTTTGGCCCCTGCAAAATACACATTAATCCATTTTGGCTCCTACAAAATAAAAAACTTTAAAGAAGCTCCTGTAAAATAGTTATTTGTTCAGTTAGGCCCTCGCTGTTAGTGGTAGCCTACGTGGACTTCTGACTTGGCATCCACTCTGAACACGTGTGTAGCCACGTGGTTTGGTTAAAGGTCACTAGGTTTCTTCTTCTCTCTCTCTCTGAAACCCATTAGAGGTCTACTTCTTCTCTCTCTCTCTCTGAAACCCATTTTCGTCTTCTCTCTTCTTCTTCACATCGTTTCTCTTCCTCTCTCTCTCTCTCTGAAATGGCAGGAAGCAACACATCTTCGAACGCAACTTCAAGGCATGGAGAACTACCTGTTTGTGGATGTGGAGATCCTATGCGACTATGGATCTCAAATACAGCTGAAAACCCAAGAAGGAAATTCTGGAAGTGTGTTAATTGGGGGGGTAATTACGATTTAGGGTTCTTTCTTTTCTTCCCTTTTATTTGATTTTGTTTTCTTTTTTGTTAATTCTAATCATAAATTTATTCCGGGGATTGTTTACAGAGGAAAACAACAAGCTGCAAGTTGTTTGTTTGGGATGATGAGCTTGATTTTGAGGGATGGCCCATGGTCACAGCGAATGGTTCCCATTCAAGTCGTGAAAACCCTAAAGCTGTAGAGGCAACAACAACATCAACTTCAAAGACTTGTCAATGCAAATGTTGTGATGTATTCAACGATTGGGAGTCAAGGAAAATTACTAAATTGAAGCTCAAGTTGTTAAATGAAAAGAAAAAATGAAGTGGATGCAAGGAATTCTCATATTGGTCATTTTGTACTTAGCATATCAGAAGAGTTGGTTGGTTTAGGATTACTATTAGTGACCAATCAAAGTATGTTTAGGAAGTTATTTATGTAATATGTACTAATGGATGTTATCTATGAAATGAAGTTGTTTACCAACAAGTTATTAAACCATTTGAGGTTCAATATTTGCTGCATAACTGTTAAAAAATTTCTGCATACTTAACTTGTAAAATTGGTGCATAATGAAATAGAAGACATAATGACCTGAAATGTCATACACATAAAATAGTAAGTTGGTTAAAATAGTAAGTTGGTTTTCAATTGATTGTAAATAAGCCACCAAACCATGGGTAATTCATTTGATTTCAGCTGGATAATGTCATACACAAAATACATACGTGGGAAAGGTCACCAAAATACATTAGAGGCTACATAAAATGGCAAATTATGCCAGTGTATCAAAATACAAACGAAGTTGGCTACTAATGCCAATGTACCAAAGATACATAAAACACAAAACACTAAACCATGTACTAAAAGGCCTAAACTATATTTTCTTGTGTAAGATCCCCATCTTGGCTAGTTTCTTCTTCATCACCGACCATCAGTGGTTTGTTTGGGTCACTACCAGGACCTGTATAAGGTAATACAGTCCTCCTAAGCCTTGTGCTATATATTTGCCTCTTAACAGGCAGTTTTGGTCTCTTTGCCACTCTACTGACAGATGGTTCTGTAGTTTTAGATGATGCAACAGCAGTTGCTTGAAATGCAGGCACAAACACTCCTGGTTGCATGAACTGATGTGATGCAGGTGCAGTGGGATTGGAAGCAGGTGCAGAAGCAGGGGCTTCACCTGGTTCAGTGGGATTGGAAGCAGGTGCAGGTGCAGAAGCAGGTTCAACTGGTTCATGGGCTTCAACTGGTTCACCTTTCTTAGGTTTCCTCTACAAATAAAAGTTTGAGCAATCAATGGTGAGTTAATGTTGAAGCGTACTTCATAGTAGAAAACATAGTGATGTAGCATTACCTTTCTTTTGTGCTTCTGGAATGATCTCAGTGGCCTTGCAACTCCTGATGTTGTGGCCTAATTCATCACACTTGGTGCATCTATAAGTCGTTCCAACTCTCCTTAGTTTAGTTGCATTAGGTTCCTCATCTGGTTGCCTCCTCCTAAGTTTTTTAGGCCTGCCAAGAGGTCTTTTATAACATGGTGGCAGCATGTCTTCCACCTCAACCTCAGGCCACATATCTTGGCCATTTATGGCACTAACACCATGGCGATATGCTAGTTCATAGCTGAATCTTGTATAACAGGCATCAACAAAATCCTCAGGTTTATTTTGTCTATAAGAGATGGCAGCACAAGCATGTCTACAAGGAATACCAACTAGCTGCCAAAAATTACAGCTACATTCTAATTTCCCTAGATCAACTATAAATGCTCTACTTCCAAATATACTAATGACCTGAAACTGAAGGTCACCAGCCCATGTTGCAACCCAATTGCCACTTCCCTCAACCTCCTTATCCAACCTCATCCTAGGTTTAGGCATTACTCTATGTGGCCATGTATTTAGTTTCAATCTCTGCTTAGTAATCCTATTCATCAAATAGTCTCTAATCCACTCACACATTGAAAGGATAGGTTTATCTCTAGCAGTTAAAATTGTGCTATTAAATGCTTCAGCTAGATTATTCATCACTATATCACACTTAGGGTAAAAAGGGAATGCATGCTTACACCAATATTTGGTCGGAATTTCCATCAACCACTCCCAGTATTTCTCATCCACTCTTTTCAGGGCATTCATCTTTGCTTGCCATGCTTGAATATATGTTGCCTTTGAGGCCCCCATCATAAGATCCCTAATGACAGTTCAACCACCAAATTTCTTCTTGCAATTTGCATATAAATGCATGACACACAACCTATGCTCAAGCCCCATCTCCTCAAACATTTGGATCAAACCCTACAACATAAAAACAGAAAAACAGAAAAGAAAAAGGATTAACGATTAAACAGAAAACCAGAAAAGAAACATTCTCCAATAGATAGACATTACCTTTTGCTGGTCAGAGATAAATATCCATCTTCTATCTTCACCAATATTCTCTAACAACAAAGTTAGAAACAATCTCCAAGACTCTTTACATTCCGTTTCAACCACGGCAAATGCAAATGGAAAGGGTGCCAATCAGTGTCTCTTTCTTAATAAACTTTCCACCATAGTGGAAAACAACAGTAATAGACATTACTGTAAGAAAAAGGGTGCCAATCAGTGAACCAAAATAGACATTAAACAAGTTATACTACAAAAGGGATAAAATAGACTTTTCAGCTTAAAATAAAAGGGATAAAGCAGAAGCATTAAAGAATCTCTCCAAACTTCAACACCACACTCAATGACATGGTGGTCCCCTTTCCCTTTCCCAGAAATGAAAACAATAGTGACAACACAAACCTGTTTTTTTCCCAAAATGAAGCGTCGTCTTCTTCCTTCGTCAATCAGCAGCTTCTTCCTGCACCCTCTTCCGCCGTCTTCTTCCTGCACCCTCTTCCGTCGTCTTCTTCCTGCACCCTCTTCCTTCGTCAATCAACTGAGCTGAAGAAGTAGACCTCTAATGGCTTTCAAAGAGAGAGAGAGAGAAGCACAAATAAATGACCTCTAACCAAACCACGTGACTACACACGTGTTCAGAGTGGATGCCAAGTCAGAAGTCCGCGTAGGCTACCACTAACAGTGTTAGGGGGAAACTAACTGCGAGGTCCTAACTGAACAAATAACTAATTTACAGGGGCTTCTTTAAAGTTTTTTATTTTGCAGGGGCCAAAATGGATTAATGTGTATTTTACAGGGGCAAAAAAAAATCTGTGGAGTCATATGCATGATTTTTTGCAATAAATAGCTATCCTTATTTTAAAATGAATGTAATTTAATCAAATTGTCTTGTGACGAAATCACGTGAGCCAAGACTTATTATGTATTTTAATAAAATAAATATTAGTAGAATTCAATATTTTTCTCTTTTTTTTATCAGTATTCGTATCATGTCTTCAAAACAGAAGAGGATAGAGCAATGTAAATATAATTATTTATAAATAAAATGAAGAAAGAAGCCAGTATTACTAACATGTATTATTAACAAATTCACGCTGGACTGCCGTCTGCTGTTTCGTAACATGTATTATTAACACTAACATAACATGATTACAACCGAAATTGTATAATCAACCAACTAAATTGGATTTGTCCTTGAGATTGGAACCCATTTTCAGAATTGATCGCAGAGGCTTTGGATCTTCTTCTTCTTCTTGATCCAGCGAACTTGATTTTTGGAAGGACCTACTGCTCCTCTTCTTTTTATTTGGGACAATCTCTTCCACATTGTCACATATGCTTACCACTTTTTTTAGAGATTTCGTTTGTGGTAATGTTGCCTTATTCTCTCTAGCCATCTCATCAACGTTCATACGTGGATTATTCTTATCTGTAGCCTGCTTTACAGGAGAAGAAATAGAGTCACCTAAATGACCTTTAGAAACAGAACCTCTTGGTGCAGTTGAGGTTGAACCGTGACTTGTAGAACCCCCTAAAGTCACTGTTTTAAACGCTTGTGAAGCCAGAATTTTAATGATGAAATGGTAAAGCCTATAGCAGATACCCAGAGGCTGAAGATTGAATTCTCTTTGGTCCATATCTGCTTAAATTTTATCCAGAGGTAAATAAATGAAAAGGATCTTCTGTGTGTTAATAGGTAGGTAGGTAGATTAAACCCACTGAGTGCTAAGAATATAGATGTTTTTAAATTAGGAAATAGATATTGAAAAGCTTTGGAAGATATCCTTTGCTTTTCTTAGAAGGGATGTTAACCAAGAAGTCTCTACAGCCTTTTCTAAAGTGGCTATTGAATCTGGCAGTAGAAAGCAAGCATATAAAAAAGGTATAGCTTATGATTGTTTGCATCTCCCATGCTCCATGTAAATTGTGTGGACATTGGCGAGAACACAATTGAGCGAAGCAATTAAGCAAACAATAATACAATGACAAAAATCTTTAAGCTTGGTTAAGTGAATCTTTCCAAATTATTAAGCAGGATTGTGAAATTGTTACGGGGTTGTTAATCTATTTGTGAAACGAATCTTAGGTTTGGGAGAATAGGATTACTTTGCCTATTCTTCCACGCTTACTCTTTTATCAATTATGCTGATGCAGCGAATTCCTTTCCCACACGGTTTGTTTTGATCCACATTGTTTTACAGTTTGCGCAAAGAAAAAAGACTGATAATGTAAAACCCCACATTTATTAATTCATGGTTTGCTCATTATTTAATTTGATTGATTATGTTAATTTGAATTGTTAGAATATATTAGACATGCATTTTATAAATTATTAGGAATAGGAATATAGAATTGTGGTAGAAAAAGAAATAGAGTTCAACAACATTAGCATCAACTAGAGCATGGAGGGTCCTCTTTGCAAAAACCAAAAACAAGCATATTATCACTATTTCCACTTGCCACCTAGACACCTTTCAACCAATAGGAACACGTGCAAATAACCTTTCATTGCTTCAGCTGATTAAACAAAAGAGAAGAAAAAAAATAGAGAGAATGAGAGGAAGAGAAGAGAGAACGTGAAAACAAGGAAGAAATGGAGAAAAACAAGTTGTTCAAGGTCAAGCAACAAGATTCATGACAGTGAGAGCTTGAAGGTTCAATTTTGTGTGCCCTAGCCTCAAGCCCTTTTCATCTCCAACCTTACAAAATCACCATTTTTAGAGCTTCAAAAACCTAACGTGAGTTCTCAACCTATGGGGACTTAGGAAGGGCAAGATAAGACCCTTATTAGGCATTCATTATATTCTGAAATAATGTTATAATTGCTCAATCATGACCTCAAATTCTGTTTTGATTTCCCTCTTATGAATGCTTGTGTATGCCCTAAATGTGTGTATATGTTAAATGAGGTTTTTGTCATGTCTATGTTGAGTGGTTGATGGATTGTTAATGGGGAAAGTGATGACATAGAATTGAAATTTAAAGGGGTTGGGTGCTATCCCCAAACCCGTATTGATATATGTTCAATGTTTGCCTTGTGACTTCCACAAAAGTCCTTTCAACATGATTCTTATTTATTTATTTAGAAACTAGACCAAATTTGCTTGACACTTGATTTTCTGAATTTGGCTAAGTATTGATGGATAAAAATGGATTGCAAGTTGGGCAAAAAGTTCTGTCCCTGTACCGCTGTTTTATTTTAACAAACTGTACCATTTGGATTCTTAACTTGCAAAATAAAAATCATATTCTGAAAGTAGACTTATAAAGCTTTCCAAAGAGTGGTCATTTGTGTAAATCCGATATCTTTTGGTATTTTAATTAATTCACCGAAATAGATGTATAACTGCAAAAAATTCTGCACATCAACTGAATGTGAAAATACTTGATTGTCTTACTATAATCTTGAAATGTATTGGTTGATAATTTGGTTTAATTCTGAATGTAACTTGAATATGATTGTATCAAACATATTCTTTTGAACCCAATTGAATACAAAGGTGATTCAAAGTGGACAAAACTTGTATAATCTCCCTAAATACAAAGATGATTCACATCCAAATGTTGAAGTAAACAGGATTAAACTTAATCTAAGACAAGGTCGGTCCGGGGTAAGCCATAAGATGCTTACCGACTTCAGCGACATAGATCCCAGTCCAAAAGCGCTAAGGACCCATAGGGATAAAGATGATAAGAACACATGTTCACTCAGAAAAAAGTTTTAAATAAACCTATGATTATTTGTTTATGTTTCAGAGTCCATGAGGACTCATTGAGATTTTTATATCTCACCCCTTCATGTTTTGTTTCAGATAAGAGCAAGGAAAAGGCCAAGTAGAGGAGAACGAGATTTAATTGTTCACCTTATGTTTTTTGCTACTCAAGAACTTATGGTATTAAGTTGTAATGTAGTATGATGATAATAGAATTTTAGAATCACCTATGTTATGTGTGTGTAACTATTACTTGACAAGTTTGTTATTCCACAAGTTAAGTGTATTATAAATGTTTTGTTTTAATCCCAACTATCTATTGTGAATTAAGGTGTTACATATAAGAACAAAAAAGGGGAAACAAGTTTCATTTTAAAGAACAAAATTTGGATAGGTATACCCCGATACATGATTTTTATTCCTAAAACAAAACTCCTCAGATTAACTTGTCTTTAAAGGAATAAATGGAAGAATAATAAGTTACAACATATGAACAAATTGAACTACCATTATCTTTTCCTTTTTCTAAGAACATAGCTAAGACGCTTTCGGAGATATCCGTCCACAAAGACGCCAGTATGCTCCAGAGTGAAACAGAGACTTCTCGAAAACCCATATATCACGGACAAGAACCTGGAATACAGGAAATCAGCATTCAGTATGAAGAAAAAAGGAGCAAATGCTGAACTTGAGTAAACACAGATGAAGAAAGAATTGATTATTTATGCCTTCATGGCTTACTAATTGGCAAAAAGAAGGAATAAATATCCAGAAGACACACCACAAAGATGGAAGTAAAGAAACTGACTAGAATTACCTCCTTGTTTTTATCTCCAGCGACGACAGAACCTTTCCAGTCATATGCTTCAAATTTCTGCAAGTAATATAACATTATTTCATAATCCTAGATTTATGAATTCTTAGTACTCATGAAGCCATCGGTATAAATTTTCAGGAATAAAATTGATTCAATGTGTGTAGTAGGGCATACTTGTTTAGCCAAAATCTCAAGAGTAAGCTGAATAAATACTTTATTCATGTCTTTGCGGTCAACGCCAATCTGTAAATGTCAAACTCCATAAAAATCAAAATACCGAGGGAAAGAAATATTCCAATTTCAAAATATATGGGTGTGTTTGTATGTGTTGTATGTACATGAGTACAATTAAGCATCATACATAAAATACAGTAAAAAAAATACTAACCAGACGAGCACGCAAAGTTCGTATCATAACAACAGGCTCAACCAATTCCCAATAAACTCCGCTCCATTTAGTTTCTCTTTTATTAATTTCATTCTTAAGTGCCTGTAAATTAAACAAAACTTTCTCTGGAAATTATTGAGGAAAAATGTACACAATTATATCATAGCTCAAATAATATGTTTAATAAAATAACGAAAAGGAACTGAACCATACAGAATACATTTTCTCAGTAACTGCTTTCCTTAATGATCTTTTGTCACCATTAGCTATTAGTGTGTTTATCTGCAGAAAAGGAAAAGCAACTTCAGCATTGAGCCAAAAAGAAATGGTAAGTGAAATCATGGAGCAAAAGAAAGTTAAAATAGAACAATATCACACTACAATGAAAAAAGGGAACTGCCAAAAACCAATGATGATAAATTGTCCTAGCTGATAAAACTACACAAAACTATTACGAACTCAAAGAGAAGGATGAAAAATTGATAGAGAAAAAAAAAAGAACAGACCAAATTTATTGATGATTGAGAAACGGGGAAATTTCTCTCCTCCAAGGATTTCCCCTTTCACACACAAACTTTCAAAATTCTCTGAATGAATCCTTTCTATTATTTTTTCCTATTCATTATTTATCTAATCAAGTCTTCTCTAACTAAGTAGCTACCCTAGCTATTCCTACTTCAACTCCCCTAAATTCTTTATCCTAACTACGGATGTGAAATTAAATGCCTAAGGACTTGAAATAGAAATCATCACTCTAGCAGTAAATGAATAATCAAAAGAGTTTTCATGTTTAAAAGCTGCATCTTTTGGGCAAAATACTTATCATTGATGATTGTTATGAAGCGTTCTTCATTTGTATAAAACTAAATCAATTAGTAAAATTTTGATTCCTCTGACTTTAAATCTACAGGTAAATGGTCTGTCTTTAAACCACCTCATGTTATTGATAGATTAACAGGTGACCTAGCCTAGTGGGAAGAGGCTCGGCTGCTTCTGTTGTTGTCCTCTGGTTTCAGACAACTTTGATTTTGGTTTCCTATTTTGGATTTCAATAATGTCCTCAATATTGTTTTCTAAATTAATGCCACAGAAAGTAGAACCATATGGACTCTCCATATTTAGAACTCTTCCTCGCGCCAAAAAACGCAGACGTAGTACACCAGCCAGTTTTGCAAATGTTGCACTGTCTTCACTAACCTATAAGTTTACTCATTTACATAATTTGAACTTTGAACAGCACAAGGGAAAGATAGTTGAAATTGGAAGCATGGGGATCAAAATATAACTTGTTTGGAGCTAAAGGACCAGGACAAAAGGTGAAATTGATGCAATACTTTTTTATCCACAACATAATTTCATTTAGTCCAACTGTGTAGTCGTAGATTAGTAACAGGTAATCGGTAAAAGGTTATTATTAAATGGCAGACTGAGTTTGTAAGACAGAACACAACGTCGTTGTTTTTTGTTGGCTGAATGAGTCATAAGAAATAAAGCTTGGTAGAGGCTACAGAATGTAACATTTATATACCTGCGTGTACATAGTAACGGCTTGATTGTAGAACTTGCTCTTTGAGTATCCTGTTTTTCTTAACTTCATAATGGCATAGGCACTTTTGAGCTGCAACAGAGCAAAAAGCAAAATTTGATTAAAGCAATTGACAGCGTACATAAAAAAAGGTTAATATCCATTCTTAAGGGTTCAACAATTTTTGCGTCACTTCAATTTCCTTTTTCTTTTATTTTCTATAATAAAAGAATATTTAGTAGATAGGATGGAAGAATGAACTTCGGCAGAGGAGAGAAAATCCCTCTCGATAAACAATATGCTGCAACCTGCAACTCTCCAAGATTGGGGATAAAAGGAAAAGGGAATGGGAAAGAAAAAATTGGATCCAAAGAAAGTATTACAATGAAATAGTTTGTTCTAAATTAGGGGGATCATGCACACAGAAATTAGCATAAATTATTCACATCATCACCTCCAGAATCATGTCGTTTTTGGTTCTTGTCCAGCCACTTCTAGTGAACCATCTGAGACATCAAACATCAGAGGAATTATAGAAAATATAGGAATGCATAATAATAATAGCCTATATATAAATGTAATTCTATGCAAGTCTTGAAGACACATCAAATTGGGGAAAGAAAACAGCTAGAAAAAGCTGTTAATAATTCTAGGCAGATGTGGCATAATGGAAATCACTTGCAACAAAAAGAAACGCACACTTCAATTTTAGGGAAAAGAATCATACATACTGCAGTAAATACTCAGTACTCAATCACAAGTTTCTGCTATTTTTTTTTTCTTTAGAGAAAGGAAAGTCTATTTGAGATAAGAAGCTACCTATAAATGCATGGAGGTACAAAACTATTGTGACCTAACCTTTTCCAAAATGGGATTTTCTCACGAGGTTCGTAAGGTTCATAGATAAATCCAGGACTTGAAAGGGATATTTGTGTTCCCTGCATCAATGATATGTCAGTAAAGTGTAAAAGTTAATACCTGATCTGCAAATAAAGAGATCATAGAAGCTACCATTCATTGAAGAGCAGAAAAAACAATCCTTGATTTTTGAAGAAACCCTTCAATTAGTAATTTTTTCAGAGAGGAAACATGAGATGATAAATCTAGTAATTCAATTCAAATAATTCAAATAATAATATAAAGGGTTAAATAATCTGGAATAGTAGTGAAAAAGTGAGAGATATAGTAACAAATCAATTGAAAACATCACAGCATTAATATCTTCCTAACTTAAAAAATAGATGAGCAGAGCTCTGAAGGGAAAAAGGTACCATCCTCCATACTATGGATGATGAAGTATAACAGAAAATTCTTAATCATTATAAGAAAAGAGACGAAATTTAAGAGAACCTACCCTACTTTTCGCTTGTGCAGGGGTTTGGGTTTTGACTTGAGTACTTGCCATTCTTTTATCGTTCTTAAAAATGAAGAACTACGGTACAACAGACACAATACAACACAAGAATTAGAAAGCCAAATTCCAAAAAAAAAACTAAATCCTCGTCTTGATTAAAATGATAGCATGTTGAAAAACTTTATTTACCATTGTAGATCGTAGTGTTAAAGTTTTAGTACCAGCCAAGGGAAATGCATCCTGCCCCTTAAACATATGGGGATAGAAGCCCTTAAAATTGAAGTCGGAACCTGATTAAGCACTCATAAGGTTGAATTGCCAATTCTGAATCATTCATACATTAAACATATTCGCACACAAATAAATGAAAAGAATCTGTAATGAAATAGATTACCGTTTGATAGAGCATTGGAATAGCTCCTGCAGCAACCGAGCCTGCTCAAACAGGGTAAGGGAAAAATTGCATAACGTCAATTAATTTCAAACTGAAAAAAATAAAGCCCTTTGGATATCGAGGAAACAGAAAAGAATGAAATTGAAGGGCGTTGAGAGAGAATATTGTGAGAAAGTGAGGAAGGCAGCGTAACTCACAGAGAAGATGAAGATTCTTCTCCGATTTGAGAAGAACGATAGACCGAGTGTAAGCGTTTAAAAGACATCATCTTCAACTTCGATGAATAAGCGTTCCACCACGCTGATCGAACGATGATTTTTTCAACCAAAACAGGTGCTCGCACAAACAATACGGTATTCTGGTTTCCAAGGGTTTTAGCTTTTTTTTGGTCAATACCTTCAACTATTTTGGGTCAAGAGATCTGAATAAAAAAGGCCAAAGGCAAACCCAAACGGCACTTACACACGGAAAGGCCTTAAAATATTGGCCCAAACCAACGTTGAGCTGGGTCCAACGAAAAGTCAACACTTTAGTATTTTCTTCCTGCACTCCCTCTCCCCACTCCCTACATATACACTCGGTATCTATATATCGAGTGGCAAAATTTATCACTGGGTATCTATCTATATACCAAATGTGTAAGAGGAGTGAAAAAGGGAGTGCGGAAAAAATTTTCCAACACTTTATCTTAGGAGAGTAGATACACTCGTTCGACTCAAATCTAGCAAAATCAAACTAGATCTAACTTTAAACTCAAACTTTATGGGTGTTGTTGTACACGTCCCACATAAGGTAATATTGACCAAAATACCCATATGACAATATGTAAATATCAAAATGTGTTTTTGGAAAACAGGTTACAAGTAAACATAAATTTTACGAAGTAATATTTTAGGAAAGTAGATACACTTGTTCATCTCGAATCTAGCAAAACCAAATTGGATTTAACTTTAAACTCAAGCCTTATGGGGTTTGTTGTACACGCCCCACATTCATTAACCACATCCCCACAAAAAGGGAATATTGACCAAAATACCCATATGACAATATGTAAATATCAAAATGTGTTTTTGGAAAATAGGTTACAATTAAATATAAATTTTCCGAAGTAATATTTTCTAAGAAATATTCCATGAAAAAAGAGTTTATAGAATGTGAGTTTCTATAAATTTCACACTTTTCTCTCTATATTTTTTAAATTTTTGACTCGAAATTTTTATACCAAATGTATATATGTTTTCAAAATACATTTACCTAAACCATACAATTTATGTTTATTATCTCTTAAAATTTGACCCGTAAACTTGTACGGTAGTTGATATTGCATTGACTAGTGTATAAAATAGAACTTATCTAAGAGGAGAGGTATTTCTCGATTGGAATTGCTTGGGGATCCCAAGTTGGTGTGTGATCAGGTTTCTGGTTGCTTAGTTGTTTGCTTGGATGGGCATGCGCTTGTAGACCGCATTCGCTCTCTTATGTCTTGTGATTGGGAGGTGTGTGTTAGTCATTGCTTTCGTGAAGTCAACATGTGTGCTGATGCTCTTGCGAATATAGGGTGTATTATGAGGATAATTTCATTATTCATGATCTACCCCCTCCTAGTATTTCTATGTTGTTGCATGCTTATGTTGTAGGAGTTGATACTCCAAGACTTATTTTTGTGTAGTTGCTTTTTTTTGGGCTTTAATGCCCTCGTCAATGAGGCGGTGTATTAGGAGAAATCCAAGTCTCACATTGATTAGAGATATTGTCTCAAAAGATTATATAATGAAAGAGCGTCTCTCACCCTACAAGCCAATTTTGTAGAGTTGAGTTAGACCTAAATCATATTATAAGAGTCGATACCAAAAAATAGAACTCATCTTAGACACTCAACTTCCTTCCATCAATTACAACAGTAAAGTCTTTGTTGGAATTCCCCTCCTTAATTGTGATGCACTAGTCACAATGCATGGGAAAGGGGGATGAATATTCCAAGGTCTTGGAATTCATTTCTTTGACCTTGAGACATGCACATTCAACTTTGAAGAATGCATTGGGAGTTTCTAGACCCCATTGGAATTGTGGAAATTAATTAGCCTCCATTAATCACTCTTTTTGGAGAAGCCACATTCTTCTCCTATAAATAGGAGAACTTGTGAAGAGTTTCACATCACATCCAAGTGAAGAAATCCTAAGAGAGTTAGAGAGTTCTTTTGTATTCCTCTTTGAGAGAAAGAGAGAGTTCCATAGAGAGAAAGTTTTGTATACCATCCGAGAGGGTGAGATTCATAGAGAGATCCTCAGAGATTGAGAGAAACACTTTGTAATCCTACTTTTATAGTGGAGATCTTTTAACTGGACTAGGTCCCGTGGTTTTTCCCGAGAGGGTTTTCCACGTAAAAATTCTGGTGTCATTATTCTTCTCTTCACTCTTTTATTTTTACACTTCCGCATAGTGCCCATTTTGCGTTCACAGAGGAGGGAATAGGTACCGCTATTTCCCAACAGTGGTATCAAAGCTGTTGGTTCAAAAATTCATTGTCCTGTGCAACTCAAGATGGAAGGAACATTCGCTCATGATGGAGATATGTTCAAGCTAACTGCAGAAAACTATTCCTATTGGAAGCCGATGATGGAAGACCATCTATACTGCAAGGATTTGTATGAGCCAATCACAAATGAGGACATGCCAGAAGGGAAGACTGAAAAAGAATGGGAGGTTCTGAATCGGAAAGCTGTTGCTATGATTCGGAAGTACATCGACAAAAGCTTGTTTGAGCATGTATCAACTTATACCAATGCGTATGAGTTATGGACGAAGCTTGAATCTATGATTCAAAAGAAAACTCCCAGGAACAAAGCTCATCTTGTCAGACGATTGGTGAAATTGGAGTACTCTGATGGCCAGAATATGATCGAGCATCTGAACACTTTCAAAGGTATTGTCAATCAATTAACAAAAGCAGATATGAAAATTGATGATGAATTGCAAACTCTTCTACTCCTTAGTTCTCTACCTGAGAGCTGGGACACATTAGTTGTCACTCTCAGCAACTCAACACCTGACGGAAAGCTTAGCCTGGATACTATCACAGATAGTTTGCTAAATGAAGAATCTAGAAGGAAGGAAAGAGGAATGAGTAGTCACTCAGAAGCCAATGTTGTTGAGAATAGAGGAAGGAGTGAGCATAGAAGCAAAGGAAGCCGTGGGAAATCACGAGGAAGATCCAAGTCTCGCCCTAGAGGTTTGACCTGTTTCTATTGTGGAAAAGATGGTCATAAGAAGCCAGAGTGCAGATTCTTGAAGAGAGATCAGAAGGCCGGAACAGTCCATCCTGATGTGATAGATCCCAAAAAGAAGTTGGAAGAGAAAACCACAACAGCAGTTGCATCAGATGACGAGAACGTGTTCCTTGTCAGTGAGGTAAATTATCTAAACGTTGTTTTTGATGATTGCACTTGGATAGTTGATACTGGAGCATCTTTCCATGTTACTCCTCATGAAGGATTCTTCTCATGAGAAGGTACCTCCTAAGACACCTCAGATGAATCAGACATGAGAAGGTACCTCCTAAGACACCTCAGATGAATGGTGTAGCTGAAAGGTTCAATAGAACTATTGCCGAGAAGGTCAGAAGCATGTTGTCTCATGCGAAGCTTCCTAAGTCATTCTGGGGGGAGGCAGTTGCTACTGCAGTTGATTTGATCAACCTATCACCCTCAAGACCTCTAAATGGAAAGATACCAGAAGAAGTATGGACAGGTAAGAAAGCCTCTTATCGCAACTTGAGAGTCTTTGGATGTAAGGCATCTGTTCACATTCCAAAAGATGAAAGGGCAAAGCTTGATGCTAAGGCAAAAGAATGTGTATATCTTGGCTCTCCAAGAGATGAACTTGGTTTCAGATTATGGGATCCTGCAAATAGGAAGATTGTTCGAAGCAGAGATGTGGTGTTCTTTGAAGACCAGACAATTCAAGACATCAAGAAAATGGAGAAACCAAAACTCAAGGTGAGCTATGATCAAAGTCCCCTTGTGGTGAACAAATCAGGGGGAGAGACTCCTCAGACAGAGCCAGATCAGGATATACAACTTGATGAGACAATTGAAGAACCACCTCAGGAAGAACAACCTGACCAAGTGATGGAAGATCAATCAGGGGAGGATGTTCAACACGAACCCCAAGTAAGGCGGTCAACAAGAGAGAGGCAACCATCAAGAAGGTACTTCTCAGATGAATATATCAATCTTACTGATGAAGGTGAACCTCAAAGCTTTGCAGAAGCCATTGAGATGGAAGAAAAAGACAAATGGTTGCAAGCCATGGAAGAAGAGATTCAGTCCTTAAAGGAGAATCAGACGTACGATTTGGTAGAATTACCAAAAGGCAGAAAGGCGTTGCGAAACAAATGGGTGTTCAAGCTCAAGAATGAAGAGAACAACCCAAACCCAAGGTATAAGGCGCGAATTGTCGTGAAGGGGTGCAACCAAAAGAAAGGAATAGATTTTGATGAAATATTCTCACCAGTGGTGAAGATGACTTCTATTAGAGCAATTCTTGGTCTAGCAGCAAAACTAGACTTGGAGATTGAACAACTGGATGTCAAAACAGCATTCTTACATGGAGACCTAGAAGAAGAAATTTACATGGAGCAACCAGAGGGTTTTGAAGAACCAGGCAAAGAACACTTGGTGTGTCGGCTTAAGAAAAGTCTCTATGGTCTGAAGCAAGCTCCAAGACAATGGTACAAGAAGTTCGACTCCTTTATGACCCAACATAATTTTAAGAAGACCTCCGCAGATCATTGTGTGTTTGTGAAGAACTATGAAAATGGTGAGTCCATCATACTTCTCTTATATGTTGATGACATGTTAATTGTGGGGAAAGATAAGATAAAAATAGCTGCTCTCAAGAAGGCATTGAGCAAGTCTTTCGCCATGAAAGATCTGGGTGCAGTGAAGAGGATTCTTGGAATGAAAATTACTAGAGATCGTTCCAAAAGAATGTTGTGGGTATCACAAGAAGACTACATTGAGAAGGTTCTCAAAAGGTTCAACATGCACAATGCCAAACCTGCGCGTGTACCATTAGCTGGACATTTCAAACTCAGCAAGTCTCAATGTCCAAAGAATGAAGAGGAAAAAGAAGAAATGAACAAGGTGCCCTATTCTTCTGCTGTGGGTAGCCTTATGTATGCAATGGTTTGTACAAGACCAGATATTGGTTATGCTGTAGGAGTTGTTAGCAGATTCCTATCAAACCCAGGTAAGGAGCATTGGGAAGCTGTTAAATGGATACTGAGGTATCTAAGAGGAACTGCCAAAAGAAGCTTATGCTTCGGCAATGGAGATCAAATGCTTATTGGATATTCAGACTCGGATATGGCAGGAGATGTGGACTCAAGGAAGTCAACATCAGGTTATCTGATTACCTTTGCAGGGGGAGCTGTTTCTTGGCAGTCAAAGCTTCAAAAATGTGTGACTTTGTCTACCGCTGAAGCAGAGTATGTAGCAGTCACTGAAACCTCCAAGGAGATGTTATGGATGAAGAACTTTCTAATAGAGTTGGGGCATGATCAAGTTGATTATGCGGTGAATTGTGATAATCAAAGTACCATCCATCTAGCCAAGAATCCCATGTTCCATTCACGCTCAAAACATATTGACATCCGGTATCATTGGATACGAGAAGCGTTGGATGAGAAGAGATTGAAGATAGAGAAAATCCATACAGATTTGAATTGGTCTGATATGATGACTAAGTCATTGCCAACCAAGAAGGTTGAAGATTGTTGCCAAGGTGCTGGTGTTGTGGTGCGGCTGGTGCCCCCCAATTAAGTCAGGGAGGGGGAGATTTGTTGGAATTCCCCTCCTTAATTGTGATGCACTAGTCACAATGCATGGGAAAGGGGGATGAATATTCCAAGGTCTTGGAATTCATTTCTTTGACCTTGAGACATGCACATTCAACTTTGAAGAATGCATTGGGAGTTTCTAGACCCCATTGGAATTGTGGAAATTAATTAGCCTCCATTAATCACTCTTTTTGGAGAAGCCACATTCTTCTCCTATAAATAGGAGAACTTGTGAAGAGTTTCACATCACATCCAAGTGAAGAAATCCTAAGAGAGTTAGAGAGTTCTTTTGTATTCCTCTTTGAGAGAAAGAGAGAGTTCCATAGAGAGAAAGTTTTGTATACCATCCGAGAGGGTGAGATTCATAGAGAGATCCTCAGAGATTGAGAGAAACACTTTGTAATCCTACTTTTATAGTGGAGATCTTTTAACTGGACTAGGTCCCGTGGTTTTTCCCGAGAGGGTTTTCCACGTAAAAATTCTGGTGTCATTATTCTTCTCTTCACTCTTTTATTTTTACACTTCCGCATAGTGCCCATTTTGCGTTCAGAGGAGGGAATAGGTACCGCTATTTCCCAACAGTCTTCTAGTACTCGATCTTTTCGTCGAGCATGGCAACCCAATTCTTGATGAATTTGAGCAATTTGACGCCCTAAAATCATTTCAAATAAAGAAAGGTGCCCCATTGCAGAATTGAAGCAAAAAAATCATGACAAAATAAAGTTGGATCACCAAGGGTGAGAGATTTACTATCATTGCCCAAAGTTCGTAGCATACGAGTGCGTTCAATATTCAATATTAGAAGATGAAACTCATAAGTGACAACGACATATAGTTTAGAACATTCACATGCCAAATGCTTTGGCATATATATATATATATATATATATATATATATATATATATATATATATATATATATGAAAGCTTGCATCAATATCATACATACACTTAATCATAACAGAAATACAAAATTCTAAACTATATCATATATAAACACAAAATCATAATACTCTGGTCCTTATTATAAGAAAAAGTTGCAGTTTTAGGTTTATTGAGAAACTGATGTGTCTGGCCTATATTATATGTCATATACATTAATTATTCAATGAGCCTAAAACTGTAAATTTTTCTTATAATAAGGACCGGATGGAGTACTTCTCATGCTTTCAAACAATGGCAAACAACCAAAGGATTCAACCAAGGCAACAAGCGGTCAATGTGCTGATACCATTGCTGGAGAATCAATGATACAATTTCGAAAACATTTCTCTTGAGAGAAAACCCTCATTTCCATTGAACTGGATTTGCGAAAGAATCACACAAAGCGTGCTTTAATCACAAGGGTTGTGAATGGGCAGCACCTCTTCTCAATCCACATGAGTAATGATGCAGCGAGGCATCTGTGCTAGCTGAATACTACCACGAAGACGGATTTGGATTGTATGCAGTCACTTTAAAGGTGCAGTCATACAGTTAGTGCATTGGAAATATTTTTTTATTTTGTTTAAAACAAAAAACTGACTGATGGCTTTTTACCACCTCTTGAGATTGAAGCTCTTGGCTTATTGGAGGCTGTTCGTTGATTACCTCAGCTTGGGCACCAGCAAGTGGATTTTGAGCTTGATTGTAAACAAGTGGTAGATGCAGTCAAAGGTGGACTCAAGATAGCTACTGAATTTGGAGTCATTATCTCTTCATGTCGAGACACTCTTTTTCATTTACATAACTGTTCTCTCAGTTTTATCCAGCAACAAGCCAAATGTGTTGCTCATAGTCTAGCTAGGGCGGCTCAATCTTTTACTAGTCACCATTTGCATTTTTCAATTCCTATAATCGGAAATACTCGGATTTGCTATAGTCAAATCCGAGTTCCTGAAAAACCAATATAAACAGAAATAAAAAAAGGTCGTGTTACTTGCAGCTGTCTTCATGCATGTATCACTCACGTGTTGTACAGAGTTAACAAAAAAATTTGTTGTACAGAATTAACAATAAAAACAAAGAGAAACGAGGCAGTACCAGTTATTAGCAATCTTAGCAACTAGCGAGAGTAAAAGGTTCACGGGGGTGACAAGACAAAATGCACGCAATACAATTAGTATCCGTTTATTATTATTATTTGATTGATTGGTATCATTGTGCTATTTTGCTCTGTTGCACAGAACAAGTGAGAGTTGAGTGACATGGCTTCTAAATATGTTGTATCTTTTCAAGTTGTGTTATTTTGCATCTGTTTGTCGGTGGCGAATTCAGTTGAATTCAGTTATCCAGCAGCTTTCAACTTTGGTGATTCGAACTCCGACACAGGTGAACTTGCCGCGGCTTTCGGCTTTCAACTTTCCCCACCTAATAATGGACAGAGGTATTTCAACACTACATCTGGGAGATTCTGCAATGGTCGTCTCATAGTTGATTTCCTAAGTAAATTTCTAATCCTTTCATGAAATTTTCTTATAGTATTGTCATTACTACACTAATCTTTAAATGCATGTATCTTTTGCACTCTCGTGATAGTTGTATGTGATTTTGGTTGATTGTTGCAGTGAATGCAATGAACTTGCCGTCCCTAAATGCCTATATGGATTCATTAGGTTTGCCAAACTTCAATCACGGATGCAATTTTGCAGCAGCAGGTTCAACTATCCTTCCAGCCAATGCAGCATCGATCAGCCCATTCGGCTTTGGGGTTCAGGTAGCTCAGTTTCTGCTATTCAAAGCTAGGGTTCTTGAATTGCTTGCAGGTATATGATAGATTTATCTCAAATACATTATTTCATGTCAAAATCAAGTTTGCTGGTTATCTCATTCATTGATATGTATCACAATAATGTTTCAGGCAAGAAATTCAATGAATATGTCCCAGCTGAAGATTATTTTGAGAAGGGGTTATACATTTTTGACATAGGCCAGAATGATCTTGCTGGTGCATTTTATTCAAAAAACTTGGACCAAGTACTTTCCTCAATTCCAAAAATTCTATTGGAATTTGAGACTGGAATAAAGGTTGGCGTCACTGAGTCTAACAAAATAACTGTGAACTGTTGCATCTTTTATTCATAACATTTTGTCCTAAAAAGTTCTTGAATTCTTGAGTATAAAAACAGTTCTGCTGAAATTAACATTCAGTTTCTGATTTGTGTGCTAGAAACTGTATGACCACGGGGCAAGGAATTTTTGGATTCACAACACAGGTCCACTTGGATGCTTGGCTCAGGTTATTTCCACATTTGGCACTAATCAAACAAAGCTTGATGAACTAGGATGTGTTAGTTCGCATAACCAAGCAGCTAAAACCTTCAATCTTCAGCTGCTGGCTTTCTGTAGCAAACTGCAGGGCCAATATCCAGATGCAAATGTTACATATATTGATATCTTTACCATAAAATCAGACCTCATTGCAAACCATTCTAAATATGGTAACTTGCAAAATTTCATTACTACCTCATCAAAATTCTACTTTAATTATTGATTTTTCTTTTTCTTTTATCACTTGCTCTTTCCAAGAGTTTTAGATGTTAATAATATGATTGTGTCCAAGTCAGTGGTAAGTGTAATCAGGATTAGCTAGAATGAAGTTATTTTCTTTTCTAACATATGAATGTTTGTGTGATTATTTGTTTGCAGGGTTTGAACAACCCATTATGGCTTGCTGTGGATATGGAGGTCCACCATTGAACTATGACAGCCGTGTTTCTTGTGGGTTTACAATCACAGTAAAAGGTTGTAATGATAGCAGTGTGTATGTAAGCTGGGATGGGACTCATTACACTGAGGCTGCAAATCAATATGTTGCTTCACAAATTCTCACTGGAAATTACTCCCACACTCATTTGTCAGACAAGATGCCCTTCCTTCACTAGCTCAAGTTATAATCCTAATCTAACTATTGTTATAATAATTTTATTCTTTTATGCTGCATAGTGCAACAACAGCTGATTGTAACCTTGAATGACAATCAGGCCTTTTTCAAATGAATCCAAATTAGCATATGATCAACTGACAATTGAAATAAATGTAATGTATCCAGCGAGCACATAAAAAGTGGCATATAAAAAAATCCAACATACATAATTTGGAATTACATTTACAAGCCAAAAAACTATGATCTTATTCGTCAGCTTTCTCGAACTCAATTGTAACATGAGCACGGTTACAACTGCACATTATACATCATCTGACTTGGAAGACAGATCTAGTTATATAAACATTTTCTTATTTTTTGGCTACATAAGCATAGTACTGTAACATAGGAACAACAAATGCAACAACCAACAAACCTCCAACTACAAGAGAGAATTGTCCACGCTTCTCGTCTGTCTCTTCCTTGGTTTTGAAGTTAGACTCACGTTTGTCGTCTTTAAATGAGGGCCCACCAGGATCTGGAAGCCCGTCAATGGCAGCAACTAGCCGTTTAGCTGTGCTATAAATAGCTTCATTGTACTTCTCATCCGTAGCCAATACTGCATAAAAAAACGGAAGATAGGCATGGTTTATAAACGATACAAACTTGCAGACAATAAATAGTACACGTGCATTCGGAAGATCTTAAGTATATATAAGTGGTTGGAAACTTAATGCTAAAACCTAAACTATCCAGTGTCTATAGATCTGTAAACATCCCCTATTGTTCACTTCAGAACTAAGGTCTCCAAAAATGAGGTATTGTACTCAGAAGTTAGAACTTGGTGGGGGGACATGCATTGGAAAATTGAGCTTCTCCATCTTCAGGGATTTAGGAAGCTTGTATATCAAGAAGAATAAGGATCTCTAAGCCAGAAACACATGGTCTTTTTTAGACAAATATTTTAGTATGTCTCGCAAACTCTAGGAAGATAGTCCTGGCCAGCATAAACATCAACTAAACTGACAGAGACCCGATGCTTTCTGTGATGGCTAAAAAGGGATTATCATGTGTTGATTTCCAACAAAGCAAAATTAGCAAACATATCCACCTTGCTTTTGCAAAGGTGAATTCACAGAAGGTCAAGGTAAGATTCATAAAACATTGGCCTATGCAGGTCACTTGTCATTGACATACATATTGGCCTGCCTCAAAAAACTATTTACATTAAGACCTTTAATTAGCATGAGAAACTTAGACTTTCTAGTTTTTAACTTATATATCTGAACGGTATGTAATATAGGTCATCTTATAGGCTGAAAAGTGCCTTTTTAAAGGTTCATCTGCTGGCCAACTTAGCCTTTTAAAAAGTGAAAAATTGACCTATTTGGTACATACCAAAAATATATTAAGCTGACCTGATAAACCTTAGGCCATTCGACCTCTTCCACCCCTAAGGGTAAGCACAACCCTTCTCAACAACTCAACTTGGCCCCGACTTATTAAGATTTAAGACCGAGTTTGATCATGTCCCTCACGAAATCCTAGGGTCGAAGCAGGTCTCATTTAAAGACTCGACATGGGGTTAGAGATACAAATAGTTTAACCTATAGGTTATCTAACCTAAGGACCATCCTCATTTTATCCTTTGAGTTAAGAATTTTAAGTTTTATATTCCTCTGTCTATTTCTTAAAACAGATTTTACGCATGAAGTTATATAGTGATATGTTTTTGTTATTCTGTTGATAAATGATAATGTGCCAAGCTTCGAAGGGAATAACAAATATTGTGTATATATAGCTTATCAAAAAACAAACAAAATTGTGTATATATAGGAAAACTGTATTGTGTAGGGTATATTTACTGATTTGAGGAACTATTTTCTTTGGATTATTGTTATATTATAACTTAATAATTTTATTTAGTTAATAATACTTCATCAGATTTACTTATTGTAACATCCCCCAAATTAGCTATTTTAAATAATTTAAATAGCGAGGAGTCTTAGTTAATTAATTAGCTAAACCAAATATTCTTAGCATAATTTATTAATTATGAGAAAGTTATCATGGGTTAAATAATTGTTAGTATTTATAAGCTTGAGTTTTGGCTAAGTTATTAAATTGGGTCATGTCTTAGTGATAAGGATGGAGTAAGTAAGTGAAGGGCATTTTTGTCAAATCCCCAGCCATTGTACCCAGCTGAACCCAAAGCAACCCAGCACACTTCATTTGTAACAATTCCAGAAAAATCAGAATAGAGAGAGAGAGGAGAATGGCGAGATGAGGGAAGGAAGAAGGGAGAGAGAGAGCTCCATCAAATCCTCATGCATGCAAGTGATCTTCATGCCATCCTTCACCATTTTTCTTCCTCTACCCTTTGATACCACTGTTGCTGATCATCCTCCCCTATATCTCCATCCACCATTTTCGAGTAGAAAAAGGGTGGAGCTGGAAAATAAGCTAAAGGTTGAAAATACAAGCTCAGGCAGAAATCCTGTGTGAAACCCGTATGACCCACCTTCAGTAATTTCCATATATCTCACTGTAAAAACCTCCGTTTTAAATCATTGTTGTTTCTTTAGAAACTAGACACAAAATCCTCCAGTTTAGGCCCAAGAACCATCCGATTTCATTGAGAATGAAGCGAGTTATCATGTCCACAAGTTTCATTTCTGAATCAGCCCCAGTTTTGACCCAGTTCCATTGTTTCCTTTATAACTCTGAATACTGGTTGCATGTGTGTGAAACCTGAACCCTCAGAAACTAGAAAAAATTCCCTTCACAATAGGCACTCGTTTTGCTAAGTTTAGTGGAGAATTGACCGAGTTATGTTCGTTGCAATACGTCACTTAGTTGCTGGAAAACAGAAATCTGGGAGAGTTGAGAGAAGAGAGGTTCTCTAGCTTACTTTGAGTCTCCATAGTGCTCTGGGAGCTACTGAAGGTATTGCATGTTAGTGGGGAAGGAAGTTCAGTAGTTGGGATTCGAGTTTGGTTGCTGTTTCGAAGGTTGATCGAGTCCTAGACGAGTTCGTGACAATTTGGAGCGGATTCGAGAGAGTTCGCGTGTTACCGTTCGTTCGAGTTCACAGAGCTTCGGTTGTGTGTGATTTTCATCGCCAAAGGTGAGTTCTATACTCGCTTAGGGATTTAATTTTGGTGTCAATACTGAGTGTGACTGAAATATGTGTTGGATTAATTTGGTGTTTGTTTGGTGTTAATTATGTTGGTTGATTTCACTGTTTTTGGATGTTCTGGAGTAGGTTCAGTACTTGGGAACGAATTACTGACTAGAAAATCATGTGGTCTATCATTTTAGAAACTAGACTGAATGCTCGTTAATTTGGCTCTGATTTGGTTGAATTTGGAATTGTGTAGCTCAAGTTATAGGCTCCACAAGTTAGGGTACAATTCTGGGAACAATCTGGACATAGGGTCAGTGTTTTGGGCATGGTGGTTTCAATTGAACTCCTTTTCGAATGATTTCTATTTCTTTGAAAACTAGACTTAATTTTCTACTGTTAGGCTCAGGTTCCAGGTTAATTGAGTGGGTTTTGGTCATTTTAGAAGGATCGCAATTTAGGTTATAGTCGTAGTCCCGTTTTCTGAACATACTGTGTTATTTACTAAAACTGTATTTATTGACCCATCATTCTACAACTCTAAAAACATAGTCAAAAACTAGACGTCCTTAGCTTTCCGTAGAGGGGTCGTTTGCTAAATTCCGTGGCCGTTTGATAAGTTAAATAAATTCTCAAAGTTTAGGTACAGTTGCTGAATTCGAACGTTCGAATTGTTGCTTCTTTAAATGGATTATGTTTTCAATGAATTGTTTGATGTTTATGATTATGTTGACTGTGATTGAAAGTAATTATGATTGATGAAGTGTGATGTTTCCCTTGGAGGATTGGCCAAAACCTTGTTTGCTTAAGTTCTAATGATAACAATTTTATGTTCCATGTTGAAGTTAATGTTATGTCCTTGTTGGTTGTTTATAAGACGGCCCAATGCGGGTACACGGATTGTGTTTGGAATGATAATGATTAGATTGAATTGTAAATGTATATCAGCCAGGTTAAGAACTTTAGAAATCACGAGTGAGATCACGTTATGATAAGATAAGACGGACTAAAGGCCCTAAGGTTAAGAATAAGACTAAGTTATGTTTATGTCAAGTTAGTATTATGTTATTATTATGTTCAGGTATATTAAAATATATACATCAGTTCAGTCTAGGGTGACGACCCTATTTCAGTTTAGTGTGCTAGGGGAGGGGAAGTCATGAGCCCTATGAACCTAGGCCCCATGAGGTTTGCCCACTAGTGATTAGTGGATTGGGTTCACCGGGAGTTTATTTTGCCAAATGACCGGTGACATGCTAAAAATCATGTGTTAGTGTTGCCTCTCGTAGCCGGCTTAAGGGTTATGAGGACAACGTTAGAATCAGCCACATAGTCAACTATTAGGACTATGAGTTATGAATCAAGCATAATGAACCGAGAGAGTTAGTAAGGGGTCTCGATAGAACTCGCTGAGACAAGTTGTCTCACCCAATCATTGTTGTTGTTTTTTCCAGAGATGCAGGATAAGCTGAAGATGACGAGGCATGGGCCTGGAGCTACTTGAGGAGTGCCGACGCTTTTAGTTATTCTGTCATGTATTTTTCCTTTCAGTATCTTAGACTGTTTGATTGTATGACTTACGTTTGTAAAAGTTGTAAATCGCTTCCGCAGACTTCTTATTTTGGTATTGAACACTAAGTTAAGTGATGTAAGGAACGAATTTCAATTGTCCTAATTAAGTTATGTTCAGTTATGTAAGTGCGCTTGATGTGTTTTGCATCGATGTTTAGTTTGTGTTCAATATCTTAAAAAGGAAGTTACTCTGATATAGGCCAGTAGTGCATTTTGGTAATTTCTACAAGTTAGAAATTATCGGGGTGTTACACTTATACTTGCATACCATTAGGGGTATGTTTGGATTGGCTTATTTGGGCTTATCTATTGACATAAGCACTTACGAGACTGTTTAGAAAAGCTTACGGAAACAACATACGACAAGTCCATTGTGTTTTTAACTTATTTCAATATAAGTTCTCCAGGATAGCTTATGAAAAAGGCTTATAACTTATATGATATGAAATCAATTTGACTTTATTTAATCTTTTATCATATATATATATATATATATATATATATATATATATATAGCTTATACACATGCACTTATCTTTGATAAGTGCTTGTATTATAAAGGCTTAATTAAGTTCTTTATCCAAATAGGGCCTAGATGTCCTCAAGTTTGGACAGCTTCAAGTCTAAAGAACTGACCAATAAAAAATTAAAGTTGAGTGAGAAACAAGTAAAATCCGTTTTTAGTTTCTATTTAAGGGTAATTTTGAAATTATGCTGATAATGCGACTAAACTAATAGGATTGGAGTACATTGACATAAAACCCCACAACAATGCATGAGATGGTGTTGCTGTGTTGATACTTCCCCTGATAACATGACCATGAAATACAATAAAGTATTGTGACAAGTGATTCACATTTTAACATTATGGTTATATCACAAGTCCTCACGTGATGAAAACCGTGTCATTCTCTCTCCAATCCAACATGTTACCAAAAAACAAGTGGAGAATCCAAGTTCACAAAGAGTTAGTACCTGGAAGATTCTCAGAAACTGTGGCATCAAGGATGTTTTCTCCTACAGCTTGGACAAAAGCTGGTCCGCCAGTAACTGCTCCTTCTTTCTGACTAGTTACAAGAACCACAACACCCTTGTCGTTTCCCTCTTCCACAGAAGGATACCACCTCTCCAAAAGTTGATCAGCAAACTCAAAAGCATCAGCTTTGCTCTGCACCCAACAAGCACATCACAAAAAATAAGGCTATGTTTGAGTAAATAACTTAATTAAACTCTTACTATAAGATATTTGTTGTAAACTATGGCTCTAACAAAGTTAGTTGGAAGTAGTTAGTTAGCCAAGTGATAGGAAGTTGGTTGTTAAGAGTTAGTTAGTCCGAATTGTAACTACCTTTTGTTTATGATCTTCTTGTATAAAGTCAGGTGCTATTATGGCATAGATAGAGTTAGAATTCACATTGAGTTCTAGAGAGTTATCATAGAGAGAAGACTGTGGTTGAGCAAAACCTCAACCTGTAAGATCCACACTGTTCTATGATAATAGATTTAGCATTCCAACTAAATCTCCCAGATGTAGGAATCAAGTGGGTGATTCCGAGTAGGGCGATCAAACTCAGTGTTTTATCTTTATTCTTTTTTTATCGTGTTCATTGTGTTCACTATTGTGTTTGATCCGTGTTCTTGCAAGAACTCTCTCTTCCGAGTAGAATTGGCCTTTCCTAAGGTTGAATTCCTAACAATATTTATATGATAAAAATAAAATAATACTAAACGAATTTTATATAAGCTATAAAAGCTATATTCATAAGAGGAAACTTGAAAACAGTTTATGAAATTGTATCCATAAACTCTTCTAAATAGTCTCATGTTTATGTTAGTAGATAAACTCGAATAAGTTAATCTAGATAGGCCCTTAGAGAATTTAGTTTCGCCATTTCACGCACCATTTCAACAATTTATTCAAGAGCATATGGCTGTGTAACTAACCGTGAGTTTTCTGAGTGTAATAAAATTGACGTGGAATTTCTTCCTTGATTCCAAATCCGACAATAACCGTTTCAAATCAGACTTGGTAACTCTACTAAGAACTCCAGCATCATCAACCACGTAAGATTCTTTGGGTGGACCATCGTTAAGCACGTCAAATTCAGAAGCCAGTGCATTGCCAGTGTGCAAGAGTGGATTAAAGTTAAGTGCCAAGGAGATAGCCAAAGCTGCTAATCCCTGTTGAGCATGAGTCAACCAGTTTGGCTGCAGGGAAAGTGGTTTGAGAGATAAAGTTTGGTTCTTTTTTAGACCGGACACAATGGGTTTTGAGCAAAAGAGAGAATTTGATTTGGGTTGGAGAGAAGTTGAAGGTTTGATGTTGAGGAGTGGGGAGAGAGAATGGGGTTGGAGAACGGTTCCCATGAGGAAGAAGATAAGGAAGGATTCAAATGTGGAGAGGTTCTTCTTCCTCTCTTCCACATCATTCCACTGTTCTCTGATTTCGTTTAGATTTTGAGTGGTCTGGATTGGTTCGCTTAGTTTCAAAGAGGATAATGTCTATTTGCCATGTGGGTCTTTTAGTCCACACAACTGGAAACTCCCAATTTTCTTTTTCATGATAAATAGAAACTTTCAATTTTTCCATGCTTAACTACATTCTTTTAGTCTGATTGTTACTCACAGTCAGTGTAAAAGATTTTTACTTTGATAACTAATCATAACTAACAATATAAATAACTTTTAATTTTTTGGTACAACTTTATAAAGACATGATAAATTGTGATTGGTTGGGGTGTAAAAAATCTTTATACTAACGGTGTATATAAATTAAATCATTTATCACTATTTAAAGAGTAAAATTTTCTCAATTAAAACTTTGAAAATCAATCGCACAAATGTGAAACTTGTATAACCCAATTTGCTCAAATTAAAAGGGAATTACACCTCTCTTCTTGAGGCAGTAGAATCACCAACTCCAAGGTCGATGGAATCTACATATACAGTACACTATCAATGGGAGAACTATCGATAAAAACATAGCTTGTAATCATCATAATATAAGTGGAAATACCCATGGACTCTAAGAAATTAAGTTTTGAAAGATGGTGTCCTAATCCAAGACATGAAATGCCTATGAGCTTTAAAAGCATTAGGAATTTGTATTTATCTCTCCCAAGAAGATTAAAGGAGATCTAAACCTCCAACTTGGCTTCACTACACCGCATGTTCAAAGTTAATTAAGCTTTTTATTTTGATATATCATCTCATGAATTCATAAGTTAAATCGAGTTAATTAAGTTGATGGTCTCAAAAAATTAGTATACCTCATGTTTAATCTTGAAGTTTTTATATCCAAAATCACAAAATTTAGTTATTTTAGTCTCATCCAAAATCTCATGAATGTTTTGTTTTAATGCAAGTCTTTCAGGTCCACATCGAGGGAATCCATAAGAAAGTCATGCAAACTATCAAAAAATTTACAATTAATGTCCATAGAAAGACTCTCCTTGACTAACAAATCCGTTGGCCCATTTCTATCCCTATCTATATGCTTCCAATCAACTAGGCCTTGGTCTACCACCACCTTCTTGATACCCTGCATTAGATTGAAAAGGGGATGAAACTGTGACTCTGGAGCACATAGCAGCTCAATGGCGTTGACTGAATTAGATTCAATAACAACTTTGCGGTACCCTCTACCCCAAGTGAGACAGATTTCATGGTATAATCCCCGCAGCTTAACTTCAAGGACACTACAGTTCTCTAATTTATGAGCAAAACCGAAGATTAAATTACCTTTCGCATCGCGTGCAACATTGCCGCAGGCAGCGTTGTTACCCCCATTCATGACCGACCCATCACAACAAACCGAAATAAAACCGGGAGGGGGAAATGGCTAATTTCCTTTGTTCACTAAACTTTTGGTGTATTTGAAAGGCCGAAGCGGACCAACCTCGTCCTTCGCTTGGAGGATTGCAGCGACTTGTCTCTGGATTTTCCAACAAATCTCAACAAAAATTTTGGAGATGTTAGAGAAAACCATTTCGTTGCGCGCCTGCCAAATCAAATGCAAAGGCATACCAAAAACCAGTGGCCAATTTGGAATTTCCCCAAATTTCTAACCCATCAAGTTGAGCAAAAGCCATTGTTCCCAATCTTGGTCCATGAAGAACACGGAGTGTAGATTTACGCCCAATAGGTTCGCCCAAATCTCATATCTGTGGCTACAATGGCAAAAACAATGAAGGAGAGTTTCGTCAACTAAAAGCTAAATAAAAGTGAGAGATCGATAGCGAACAAGTACCGCGAGGGAGAGATGAAAAAGACATTGAAAAGAAAGTCAAAGAGTGTTTGAAATTGTTGGGAGCGAAGCGGATGGGGGCCGACGATGTGTCCGGTCGGATGTGGAACAGACCCTAGCACTATTTAAGGAAGTTGTTTCTCCTCATTAAGGAGGCTGGTTCGAATAGAAAAAGTTTAGACATATATTTCTTAAGCTCATCGCGTGTTCCGGTCATCATTGTTACTCAAATAGGAAAACAGTGCTGCAACACCACAGAAGTTGTCTTACTTAGAGTGTTGTTGCTTAGTGGAACCTATGAACTAATGAATTGTAAGAGGCGTACTTAGGTTGAGACATGAGTCAAGGCTAAGACCTTGTGTGATTCCTTCAATTAAAAAGGGATTGGTTCCTCGATTGATCTTGCTAGTATCTTGTGGGGATGCGTCAATGATAATTAGAGATTTAAAAGACTCCGTATTGAGTTATGATGAAATTCCGTTGAGGAACTCAATGAGATTTTCTTAAATCTCATTCTATCAAAATTGTGGATTTTCAGATAAGCAATTTAATTTTTTTATTAAAAAACGACTACAAATAAATATTTTTTCCATAGAGAATAAAATTAATTTTTTTACATGGACTAGAAAATATTCAAATGTAGTAAAAAAAAAATCAACTAAATCATAACTATACACATTCAAGAATGTGTACACATAAGCATGACACATCACCATTTTAAAAATCCACATAAGCACTACAAAAAAGCCACATCAGCGTCCAACATGCTATGTGTATTCCAACTCACCATTTTGAACAATCTGGACGGCTCAAAATCACTCTCAAAATTTAACCCAATCTGGATGGCTCAGAATGGTTAAAATTGCGGCTGCTACTTTTTCAAAAAAAAAATTGAAATCATCATTAATAATTATGACTTATAATTTCTTGCCTTATACGTTTATGGTCAACTTATATTTTAAAAGAATAAAATTAATTATATTAAAACTATATTAAATTTTGTTTTGAATATTGCAATTAAGTTCAAATATTTCAATTTAGTTTTGATTTTGGATGTTATTCTCTCTTTTTTTTCTTTTTCTAAATCCCACCTCCAATTAACATTCAAGAGAGTAACAGTATATGAGAATTTGAAGAATGAAAGTTGTTATAATTTATAATTTATAATTTATAATTAAGCAATGTAGCGACCGAAAAATCCGGGTGAGGATTCCTCGAAGGTTCAAAAATGAAGCCGCCACCAAAGTTTAGTTTAAGGGCAAATATTGGAAAATCCCTTTTGGATTGGATAAGGGTCCTTGAGACCAGATTTGGGTTCGAGAGTCGGTTATACGTGGGGAAGGTATTAGCACCCCACGACATCCTTCCTAATGAAGGTTACCTGCTAACTAGTTGTAGGAAAGAATATTAAATTTGAAAATGTTTATTTTTACCCTTTTATTGTGAATTAAAAAAGAAGGAAATAAATTGATATTTTATTTGAGAAAGTGGTTATTTAGGAGAAGACTGGAAAAGGTTTTTTATTAGTGCAATTGACAGATGTGGGCCCCCATCTGCTCCTACGTATCTCTTGGTAGAGAATCAAATCATCCGTAGTTCTTGGTAGAAAAATGTTTGTTGGTTGGTATTTTTTAATATAGGGATCTTAGGACTCCTGAGTGATCAGTTCATTTGTCCTAAAACGATGACTAACCTGACTGTACAGTCGGCTTAGTCCCCTACTTTGTGAAAATAGAGTCTTTGGAGTTTGGAAAATGGTTTGAAGTGTGTTTGTTTGATTTTATTGGAATAGGGGTTTTAGGGTTCCTGAGCCGTACGGCTCATTTATCCTAGAACGCTGACTAACCCGTCTGTAGAGTCGGCTTAACCCCCTATTTTGAAAATTTGTTTTGTGGAAAGAAATGTGTTTGTGTTAATTTTAATTTAAAAATTGTTTGTTTTAAATAGGGATTTTAGGACATGATCCGTAACGGTTCATTGGTGACCTAAAAAGCAGACTAACCCGACTGTACAGTCGACTTAGTCCCCTATTTATATTTTTTGGGAATTAAATAAATTATTTATGTATTTTATAGGTTTTTTGCAAAAGAAAATAATAAAAATGAAAACAGAGGGTGCAGTAGTAAAATGGGGTGCAGTTTGTAGAAGGGAGTTGTATTAATAAAAAACTGGGTGTGAAAAGCAGCAGCCCAGTTTGTAGACTGGTCCATGAATTCATGGGCCTTTCAGGGGGGAGGCGTATACAGGAAAATGGGAGTGTGAGTAGTATTCTGAGTTAAAATGAAAAGACGAAAATACCCCTCGGTCCACACTATATAACGCGTAAAAAAAAAACCTAAACCTAATTCTCTTTCCCTTCTCCTGCGGCGCCGTCCCAAACCCAATTCCCTCTCAACCCTAGTTTCTTCAATTCCCCTTTTCTCCGCCTCACTTCACAGCGAACCCGTCCTCTCCTCTGTTCTTCGTCACTCTCAACCCTGACTTTACGTTTCTCCCCCCCATTTGCGCCGCAACCAGAAACGAAGAGAGAAAGAGATAGCGAAGCTGCGTGATCTACGGCTACGACTACGGCGAGGGCTACGGCTACGGAGAGAGAGAGGAAAAGGATTCAGGGAGAGAGATGACACGTGATAGGGAAAGAGACGAAAGGCGAGGATGAGGGAGGAGCTCGCCGGCCGTTCCTTGGCCGACGAAGACGACGACAACTTCAGCGCCTGAATCTGGAACCTCACGACAGCGTACATGCTGGGTTCGTGCGACGGGGGTGGAAGAAGCGATGGGCTGATGGCGTTTTTTTGGGTGAACAGCCGCCGTCTACGGCGGCCGGAACCATAGGTAAATCCTCACTTTCCTCTTCTCTCCTCCTCTGCCTCTTCTGCATTCATTTCTTTTGTTGGTTTTTGACTTTTAATTTCCTTTTTCTTCCTACGCTTCTAACCCTAATTTTATTGTTTTTTTTGTTTCTGGGGGGTTCACGGTGGCGTGAAGAGTAGCGTGTGGAGGAGATCATGAGGAGTGCGACAACCCTACAGCCAGGGGGACGACAGCATGATGGCGTAAAGGGGAAAACGATGGTTTACAGCCAACGGCCACCATTTACGGTGGTCGAGGTTAACGGTATGGTTCTGAAATACCTTTTTTTGATTTCGTTATTCTTTACTCTCTTATCCTGATGTCTGATTGTAGTTTGTGCTTTTATCCTATTCTGATTTTCCCTTACTCTAATCTGTTTCAAATGAACTACATACTATACAATACTAATTTAAAAAGACCTAATTTGTTCATGATTTGCTAACTCATACACAGTACTAATTTAGGATCTATTTACGGACAGCAAAACAAAAACCTACTACATTTGATTTCCCTTTTTTAAAAACGCATATATGTGTTGTTTTGATCTGGGTTGCTACTAGTCCCAGCTTATTAGTTGAGCAACTAAACCCTATTATGCACTAAACCTAGTAAAAAACGAAATATCCAGGAACACCAACCTCTTATTCCAGTCTCTGATTGGTCTCCTCTTATGTGTTACCCAATGGTTCTGCTTATTATTGCCTCACTGCTACTGCTTCTGCTCTGTTTGACTGTTTATGTTTCTGGATTTTTGACGTTTTGCAATTAGGGTTTCAGTGTGAAAACCCTAATCTTTTGACTCTGAATCTGGTGTATTTTCTGTCTGTGTCAATTGTTGTCTTTGTCATCTGAATGTAACTTGTTTATATAGGTAAAAAATTAGGGTTTTTTGCTGATCCTTCTCCATTTCTTTCCATTTTCAGGTATTTGGACTTGTTGAGAAAACTTGCTCAGCAAGAACAGGCCCAAGGAAGCTAGGAAGCTGCTGTTGTTGCTCTTATTTTTATGCATTTTCGTTTCTTCTATTTTTTGTATTTTTTATTATTTTCGGATTGCATTATTTTTGTATTTTTTTAATTTAAATTTTTGGATTTATGGGTTATTGTAAATTAATTTTTATTAATTCTGATTTTTATTATTTTGGGATGCTTGTAAGCTGCTATTTGGACAGATTTTTGTTTTTTGGTTGAAGTGGAAGAGAATGATTAAATTGGGCCAAGCCCAATCAAAACTAAGCATAGGCCCAATTTAGAAAAATGGCTGAAATAGGGCCTAACTAGAACAAATTTTTAAGATCAGGTTCAATCTAGCCACATAGTTCCAATAGCCACATAGGCCCAATTCGTCCCACGACTAAAACATTAGACATAAGCCCATTTATTAAAAAACTGGTTTGAAATACTAAGCGTAAAAGGTTGGGCGTAGGCCCACTTGGACAAACCGGTTCGAATTAAAAGCAAAACAGCGTTCGAAGCGCCATGAGCTTGTGATACGGGGCCAAAACAGATACGATAGAAATGTCGGGCAAAATTGGGGTATAACAAGCAATATAATATTTATTCTCCAGCTGAGTTCAAAATTAACTTTAAAATATGATTGGTCCCCTCTTTATTTATATTTTACCAAAAAAGGTGAATGGTTTTCAGATTTTCGTAGTAGAAATAAAAATAAAGATAGAATAGACTCTAATTTTGCCCGCTTGGGGGGGAAGATGAGCTAGGGAAAAGAGGGACGATTAACACTTGGCGTGTTAACCGAGAACAATAAAGAAACGAACATTGGGGATCTGGCGGAGCACTGGGGCTCTAAGAGAGCATTTGGGCTCTAAGGGAGCACTGGGGCTCAAAGGGGTTGCCTAAACCCTAAAGGACCAATTGGGGTCCGAAAGTGCACTGGGGCTTTGAAGGACTGCCGGGGTCCGAGGGTGGCCTTTTTTCGAGCGGCCGTTAATAAGATCAGGTCTAGAACTGATCACGAATGACGTCCACTATGTCTTAGGCTGACACAGCTAGTCTGAATGGCCGGGGGCCGGATGATCCGTCGGTGCTCGATGTCGACGTGCGATCTGGATTGGACCTTTGGGGGTCTGGAAGATCGGTGCTAGACTCGGTGCTAACATTACGATCGGGTTTGTTAATTCGAGATCAACACTTGTTGCGTTGGCTTTTTTAACAAACTAGAAAGGGTCGACACTTGAGGTCGGTATGCAACAAGTATTTATGCACATGACATGCATGCGATGTATGCATGTGTAATGATTGATGCTGAGTGGGATGATAAATGAAATATGGAATAGTTTACTCTTGCTTTTTTCATTTTTCTTTGTCTTTTGCTTTTCTTTTTGGCTTTCTTTTTACTGGTCTCATCAACTCGCGGGACTTCTGGTGTGAGATATGAGGGTTGCCCCGAGTAATGGCATTGCCGAATTGAAGCACAGGCTATTATGATTCTTTGTTTGAAGTGATCGTGCATGTATTTGTCCTTTTGCAAGTTTTATTTATGAGAGATTATCTCCTTTCCGTAATTTTCAGAAATTTCGTAATGATCGTAATGCTCTTGATTATGCACATGTTTTGCAATTCAGTATCATGTATCATAAAACATTATTTTAGAGTGGATTGGAAACAAAGGAACAAAGCAAGTGTTTAATATTCAAATGGAGGCCGAGTGTGCAGAAAGGTCACACTGACCGGAAATTACATCGAGAGTTTTAAACTGAGAACCAAGGTTCAATACTCAAAGGAAAGTGCGCAGAATGTCACACCGACCGGAAATTACATTGAGAGTTTTTAAACTAAAAAGAAAGAAAAAGGAAGAGCAGATTCCTTAATGGTTTGCATCTTTGGAGTAACGACGTCAATCACCCATACATAAACTTGACCACTCATCATTCAACTTCCAGAGGCGTGAACTGCCTTAGTATCTATTCAAAGTCCAACTTTCTGACCCTAATTTTTGCCTGAATCGCTCTTTAGAGTTTTCAATCCATCGGGTCGCTCTAATTTTTGCCTAGGCCGCCCTTTTGGGTTTTCGACCTAGCGAGCTCGTTTTTACTTGGATCATCTTTCTCTTTTTTCCATATATTTCTTTTAGGCATAGTACTTCTTGACTGCATCTGAGTTCACTGGGAGTGGGAGGTCATCACCATCCATTTTTGTGAGGATTAATGCCCCTCCAGAGAATGCTTTCTTCACCACATAGGGTCCTTCATAATTAGGGGTCCATTTCCCCCGAGAATCTTTTTGGATAGGCAGAATCTTCTTGAGCACTAGGTCTCCTTCCTGAAACTATCGAGGACGAACGTTCTTCTCGAAGGCTTTCTTCATTCTTTGCTGGTACAACTGCCCATGACACAGAGCGACTACTCTCTTTTCTTCGATGAGATTCAACTGATCGAGACGAGCTTGAACCCATTCCGCTTCTTCTAATTTCGTTTCCATCAGCACTCGCAGAGAGGGTATTTCAACTTCGATGGGAAGAACTGCTTCCATCCCGTATACTAGCGAAAATGGAGTTTCCCCTGTTGACGTGCGAACTGAGGTTCGGTATCCGTGCAGGGCGAAGGGAAGCATTTCATGCCAATCCTTGAATGTCACTACCATTTTTTGCACGATCTTCTTTATATTCTTGTTTGCCGCTTCGACCGCCCCATTCATCTTTGGACGGTATGGAGAAGAGTTATGGTGTTGAATTTTGAAATCCTCACACAACTCTTTCATCATCTTGTTATTCAGGTTGGTCCCGTTATCTGTGATTATCTTATTTGGAAGGCCGTAACGGCAGACCAAGTCCCTTTTTATGAACTTGACGACCACAGATTTCGTTACACTGGTATAAGAAGCGGCTTCGACCCACTTGGTGAAATAATCAATAGCAACCAGGATGAAGCGATGACCGTTCGATGCTTTAGGTTCGATAGGACCGATGACATCCATGCCCCACATTGAGAACGACCATGGTGCTGCTAAAACGTTCAAAGAAGCGGGCGGCACATGAATGTTATTAGCATAGATTTGACATTTATGACACTTCCTCACATAGTTAAAGCAATCGGTCTCCATTGACAACCAGTAGTAGCCAGCCCTCAAGATCTTTCTTGCCATTGTATGCCCATTAGAATGAGCGCCGAACGAGCCTTCGTGGACGTCTTTCATAATCCTTTCTGCTTCCTCTTTTGCCACACATCGGAGGAGGACCATATCGTGATTTCTTTTATAAAGTACTTCCCCATTTAGAAAGAAACCCGTTGACAATCTCCTGAGCGTTCTTTTATCATTCTCTGTGGCACCAGGAGGGTATTCTCTATTTATTATATATTGCTTGATGTCGTAATACCAAGGTTCACTGTCGGGTTCTTCTTCAATTTCCATACAATGATGTGCTGGCAGATCTCGATGTTGAATTCGGATGAGCGTCAGACTCTTGTTGTCATTGATATTGAACATTGACGACAAAGTTGCTAAGGCGTCTGCCAACTGATTTTCTTCACGAGGGAAATGGTGGAAGGTGATCTCGTCAAACTGTTCGATCATCTTTTGGACGTGATCGCGATAGGGGATCAACTTGGAATCTCTGGTCTCCCAGTCACCTCTTATTTGATAGATGACCAAGGCCGAGTCTCCATATACATCGAGTCTCTTAACCTTCCACTCGAGGGCCGCTTGGATGCCCAGAATACATGCTTCATATTCCGCGATGTTGTTGGTGCAATAGAAACTCAATCTAGCAGTACACGGTATGAAGCGGTTATCTGGGGAAATCAATACAGCTCCGACCCCATGCCCCCATAGATTGGAAGCGCCATCAAATGACATTCTCCACCTTTCGTCGCCTGGAGACTTTCCTTCTCCGAATAGAGCCATTATATCTTCATCGGGGAAATCGCATTGCATTGATTGGTAATCCTTCATGGGTTGGTGTGCCAAGTATTCAGCCAATGCACTACCTTTGATTGCTTTTTGGGTGACGTACAGGATGTCGTATTCAGATAGCAGCATTTGCCAACGAGCAATTCTCCCTGTGAGTGCGGGTTTTTCAAAGATGTATTTGATTGGATCCATTTTAGATACCAACCAAGTGATATGGCTTAGCATATACTGCCTTAGACGGTGTGCAGCCCAGGCCAAAGCACAACACGTTTTTTCCAACAACGAGTATCTGGTCTCGCATTCTGTGAACTTCTTGCTGAGATAGTAAATGGCATGCTCCTTCCTTCCGGACTCGTCATGTTGCCCCAGCACACAACCCATTGATTTGTCTAGCACTGTTAGGTACAAGATGAGAGGTCTGCCAGATACAGGTGGCATTAGGACTGGTGGATTTTGGAGATACCTCTTGATCTTCTCAAAGGCTTCTTGGCAGTTATCGTTCCACTTTGTCTCTTGGTTCTTGCACAATAATTTGAAGATGGGCTCACAGGTGGATGTTAATTGGGATATAAATCTGGAAATGTAATTCAATCTTCCCAAGAATCCACAAACCTCTTTCTCAGTTTTTGGCGCCGGCATTTCAAGAATTGCTCGTACCTTGGCTGGATCTACCTCTATTCCCCTTTGACTGACTATGAAACCCAAGAGCTTTCCTGATTTTACACCGAAAGTGCATTTGGCAGGATTTAATCTGAGTTTGAATTTCCTCAGACGTTCGAAGAGTTTTTGCAGATTAACGACATGTTCTTCCTCAGTCTTGGATTTTGCAATCATATCATCCACGTAGACCTCTATTTCTTTATGCATCATATCATGGAATAATGCTACCATTGCCCTTTGGTAAGTTGCACCAGCATTCTTCAGTCCGAATGGCATTACTTTGTAACAGAATGTACCCCAGAGAGTGATGAAGGTGGTTTTCTCCATATCCTCAGGGGCCATCTTGATTTGGTTATATCCGGAATACCCATCCATGAAGGAGAAGAGAGAGTGTTGTGCTGTGCTGTCTACCAGGACATCAATGTGAGGCAGAGGAAAATCATCTTTAGGGCTAGCTCTGTTCAAATCTCGATAATCGACACACATCCGAACCTTCCCATCCTTCTTTGGAACTGGAACAATGTTGGCGACCCATTGAGGGTATTTGACTACTGCTAAGAACCCAGCATCGAATTGCTTCTTAACCTCATCTCGGATTTTCATTGACATATCCGGCTTCATTCTTCTTAATTTCTGTTTCACCGGTGGGCATTCGGGTTTCACTGGTAGTTTGTGTTCGACTATGTCGGTGTCTAGTCCGGGCATGTCTTGATATGTCCATGCAAAAATGTCGACATATTCGAACAAAAGTCGTACCAGTTTCTCCCGTTCGCTGTCTTTCATTGTGGTTCCGATCTTGATTTCTCTCTTGTCTTCTTCTGTGCCCAAGTTAATTGTTTCGGTCGATTCCTCGTGGGGCTGGATCACCTTATTCTCTTGTTCCATCATTCTCATCAACTCTGGAGGGGTTTCCCAGTTATCTTCAATATCTTCCTCAGTTTGATTAATAGGGTGGTCAAAGTTACAGCATGAGTTATCAGCGTCGTTATTTTCAAAGATAATTTTTTTAGATCTGCATTTAGCGAAATTGACGGAATAAATAAGAACGAATAAAAGAAAAAGACCAAAGCAAATGAAAAGGGAAAAGGAAAGTGGAAATTCATTGGAGAATTCAAAACAACGTTTCATTAATGATAATACTGAAAAGAAAACATGTGTGCCCTAATGAAATGTCCTAAGGCCTTGGGCAGAGCCAAAGGATTGCATTACAGGAAAATTACTTTGGACTAAAAACTACGGGGAAGTCAACAATCTCCCAATTATTAAGCTTTTCACTTGCAGGACAAGGGCGCACAAGGCTGGCGACGCCATCTCCGGCATTTAGATCATCTTCAATGGCTGCAATCTGATTTGGATTCAGCATTCCCGCGCTCCGAAAGATTAACTTGATGTCGCCGATGATGATTTTCTTCATGCTTGCCTCTCTACCTTCAAGCTTGGATATCCTCCGCTCCTTCTTTTCCTCGGCTATTCTTCTCTTGTCAGCACGACCAGGCCAGTATCCTATCCCATGTCTGTCTTTGTTTCCCTGCAATTGTATCGGGGTCAGTATCCCTTGTTCAGTCCTCCCTAAACCGCTTCCAGCTTGGTAACCTTTGCCTATCATGACTTTAGCAACCATTAAGGCAGCCTTGGACAATTTAGGCTTCAGTGGAAGGACTTCTCCCCTCACCGAGGTGGCATTTGCAATTTCTAGTGCTTGGAAGGCAGTCTCGAGCGATTCTTCGGCAGCCTCAATGCAGCGGGCAGCAGACGACCTATTCACTAGCATTTCTTCTTCACCAAAAATAACTACTAGCTTGTTGTTCACTATGAACTTAAGCCTCTGATGTAGAGAGGAGGGAACAGCCCCGACAGAATGTATCCATGGTCTCCCCAAAAGACAGCTGTAAGATGGATTGATATCCATTATTTGGAAAGTCACTATGAAGACTTCTGGACCTACCTGTACAGGTAACTCCATCTCTCCGATGACCTCTCTTATTGATCCATCAAAGGCCCTGACCAATATAGAGCTGGGTCTCATGTATGAACAATCCACATGCAACTTTTCCATGGTCGATTTGGGTAACACATTCAAGGACGATCCATTGTCAATGAGCACTCGAGCAAGTGAGTACTCTCCGCATTTCACGGAGATGTGTAAAGCCCTGTTGTGCCCTCTCCCTTCGGCCGGAATCTCGTCATCAGTAAAAGTGAGGTAGTTGCTTGCAACAATGTTCCCAACGATCCCATCAAACTGACCCACTGTGATATCGTGAGTGACATAGGCCTCGTTCAATACCTTCATCAATGCCGCCCGATGAGCTTCTGTGCTGAGCAATAATGATAACAGAGATATCTTAGCAGGGGTCTAATTCAGCTGGTCAACCACCTTATACTCACTCTGCCTCATAAGCTTTAAGAATTCACCGGCTTCCTGTTCAGACAGTGTCCTTTGGCCTGCATTCTTATCAACAGGTTCTACTTCTTTGTCTTTGCCCTTGCGGGTTCTTTCTTCTTCTTCTCTTGTTTTCCCTCCACCGAGTCTTTCAGGGGCATAGATACGCCCGCTACGAGTCATTCCACTAACCCCTGAGATGTTAATGACGTCAGGGCTGTTCTGAGGACCTTTCACTTGGACTTTCGCGCTGTAATTCCAGGGGACTGCTTTGGTGTCCCTGTAGGGGAAGGGAGTAGGCACTTGGATAGTGATTGGTTTAGGTGTACCCAGGGACGACTTCGAGTCCTTAGTGTAGCGGATCTCTAGCGGCTTCCGGGTATCCTTGTCCTGGCCATTGCTTGATAGGATGGTTGACACTTGATCCTCCCTCTTTTGAAATCCCACTTGTATTATATGTCGGTCCAGCAGATCTTGAAGGACTGGCTTGAATGCTTCGCACGTCCCGGCACAGCGAGGGTTGGTACATAAATCTTCTCCGGCGCATCCCTTCATAACAACTCCGAAGTGGCACGATTCAGCATGGATAATGCTTAGAGGTGTGCTGATATCTTCCACCTTTCTGATTAAGGACTCCTCTTCAAAAATTTCAACAGCATTAACAGAGGAGTTCCCATGCCCTGGCAGAGGGTTAGTGGCAACATTTGGGCCGTCTTCTTTGAAATTCAGCCATTTGGATTCGATTAGGTCTTGTACCACATATTTCAAAGCTTTGCAGTTTTCAGTGGAATGGCCGACTGCTCCAGCGTGGAACCCACAGGTAGCATTTGGGTCGTAGTTTTTTGGGAAAGGAGGCTGAATAGGTCTCATCGGACGGGGAGTGATTAGGTTGTGATCGATGAGATGGTTAAACAGCTCTGTGTACGACATGGGTATCGGGTCAAAGCTAACAGGCTTCCTCTCGGGGTAATTTTGTGGTCTGTAGCTGGGAAGGTTTTGGTGAGGTGAGGCTGGTGGTGTTTGGGTAGGGAATTGATAGGCTTGTGGCGGTTTAGTGTAGGAGGGTTTTCCGGCTCCAGTGATTGCGTTAGTTTCCCCCTCTCTTCTTTTGGGAAAACCAGCGAAAGGCTTTTTCTGGCTATTGGTTCCGGTGAAGCTGTGTGCAATCTTTCCATTCCTTAAACCATTCTCTAACCTCTCTCCTATGATGACCATATCCGAGAAGCTTGAGGATACACTCCCTACCAATCTGTCGTAGAAGGGCGACTGTAAAGTATCCATGAACATTGTTACCATTTCTTTTTCCAGCAAAGGCGGTGCTACTTGTGCTGCTAACCCTCTCCAGCGTTGAGCGTATTCCTTAAAGGACTCGTTATCCCCTTTCACCATATTCTGTAGCTGTGTCCTATCAGGTGCCATATCAGTGTTGTACTTATAGTGCTTTAGAAAAGCGTCTGCTAGGTCTTTCCAGCATCTGATGTGAGCACGTTCCAACTGCATGTACCAATTCGAAGCTGACTCAGCTAGGCTGTCTTGAAAGTAATGGATGAGCAGTTTGTCATCATGTGCGAATGCGGCCATTTTCCTGCAGTACATGGTCAGATGGCTTGCTGGACAGGTTGAACCTCTATATTTGTCGAAGTCTGGCACTTTGAATTTAGGAGGGATGGCCACATTTGGGACAAGACATAGGTCGTACGCGTCCCTTGCACCGACATTGGATCCTTCGATTGCTCTCACGCGCTCTTCAAGCATTTGATACTTATCCTTGGGCTGAGAGTCCTCCATTGAGTAGTTATGAGTGGGTCCTCTCATGTTGTAGTGAGGAGGTACCATTGGTATTGCAGCAGAGTTCGCATTCAAGATGTGCGAATTGGGAGTAGGAGCGTGATGAATTACTACTGGTGACGGAGTATAACCCTGTGGAATGACCTGAGGTGCAGTCGTAGGACTTGAGAAGTGAGCTTGCGATATTTCTGCATTTGTATTTTGAGTTGAAGGTCCAGCGACTCCCGAAGGTCCAGCGACTCCCGAGGGTCCCCCCTCTAGATTGACCTCCATGGTAGGAGGAGTATAACCAGCTGGGAGACCGTAAGGGGGCCATGGGTAGCCCTGGATGTTCACTCCAGCGGTGTATGGAGGCTCGGAGCTGGGAGGAGGAAGGCTCGAAGCATTGTTCTCAGTATTCCCTGCCGAGGCATTTTCGTCTGCGCTTCTTTTCTCGAGAAGTTTCATGAGTTCGGCCATTTGATCTTTCAATACCATCATCTCGCTCATTTGATCCTTCAGTTTTGCCATGTCTTCTCTCAGAGCCTGATTATCTTCTTCGGCCATCTTCTTTGCTTGAGAACGAGTCCGGTAGCGATGTTGATGAACCAGTTTGCCTTTTCACTCTGTTTTTTTCAAGTTTTTCGACGTAAGTACATGAATGAATGAATGAATGAATATGCATGGAGTGCAAATGTATGCTTTCGTGTTACGCCGGGAGAATTGTAAGTTTCTATTCAACACAAAATAGATTCAAAGTTCAAAACAGAACGAACGAGTCTTATATATGAAAAACAATCAAGCAAACTGGCGGACTACATCTTTTTCCATGAAACCAGGATAACGTCCTTTAATTTTTAACACAGTAACAAGACGTTTACAAAAATCAATGAATCTTGTAATCTCGATGGGCGTGTCTTTATCTCTGGCAAAGTCCGCTGCTATTAGGTGTCTGAGGATCTCTCTGACAGCCTCATTTGCTAGCTCAGCTAACTGGGAGAATTTGTTCCTCCAGTACTCATAGTCGTCATTCAGCTTCACATAATGCTCTTTCAAAAACACATGTTCCTTGTTAAGGTCATCATAGATTTTGTCTTGATATTCGGCATAAGCCTTTAGGTCGATGGTTTTCTTGCATTCTTCCTGCAGATCTTCTTGATACTCTTCAAGCTTCTTTTGTATCACTTCTCTGGCCTTTCTTTCAATTACCAGCCTATTCTCACATTCAGCAGTCATTCCCTCTAGCTGAGGTTTCATATCTTCGAGCTGGCTTCGTAGTGTTCTCTCATTCGCGGCACACTTGGTCAGTTGTTTTTCCCATTCATATGCATTGTCTATGGCCCGATCTCTCTCTCGATTACGCACTTTGAGCTCTTCGTTTGCGCCCATGAGACTTTCTTGCAGGCGGTGCATTTTTTCTTTTCCGGCCCGCTCCCTTTCATTACATTCAGCCAGGCGTTTTCTTTTCGAGATACTTTCCCGTTGCAAATCAGCATTTTCTTGGAGCACTTTCTCTAGTTTAGCTTGCAATTCTGCCTTTTCTTGTTCTGCTTTGGATAAGGCGACTTGGAGTTTCTCTAGATCTTCATCGAGTATAGGGATAGGCGGAGGAACCTCGGGGGTGACCGGAGTTGCCAGACGAAATGGTAGTCCAATTTCTTGGGCTCTAGTTTTGACCCACTGGATGTAGCTTTCTTTGGCATCAATGCCTCTGGGCCCTAGTTCATGACCTTTTCTGGATATTTTGCCCCAAGCCCGACTAATCTTTCTTAGTGTATCAAGATCTTCCAAACCTCTCTTCTCCAGTACAAATGAGAGTAAAGATTCTTCCGGGGGTGGATTCATCATAGGATAACCCAACTGCCTCAAAGCGATGGCGGGATTGTAGTTGATGCAGCCTTTAGTCCCTATGAGGGGGACATTTGGGAAATCACCACACTGATAGACGATTTCTTCTATGTTTTGGTCCCGAGAATACCAAGAAATGTCACTCCCTTTGAGGCCGACGATGTATTGGGCCCATTCTGTCTTGCCCCTGACCTCTATATGATGATTTCTTTTGAAGATGTGAGAAGTGAACCAGCGATACAATACAGGCAAACACCATAGGATCAAGCCTGATCGCTTTTTGTGACGTTCGTGCATGGTGTAGTACACGTCAGCAAGAACAGCTGAGGTGGGATTTTGTCCTCGGAGTTTGAATGCTAAGAAAACGTCTATTGCAGTGTAATGAATATAGCCGTCGTTGTTGGGAAATAGAACAACCCCATAGATGATGAGAGCGAAGACGTCCATGAATGTAGCCCAATTTTCTTTACCAGCCCAGAACAAGGCTTCCTCTTCCAAGTACCATCTTGTCAAACCTTCTACCCCCTTCTTTACAATTATCTTCTTGGCCAAGTGTGATGTTGGAATTTTTAATATTTCAGACAGTTTTTCAGCTATAGGATAATTTTCCACATATCGGTATGGCTTTTTGTTTGCTGGAGGGAAGCATGGTATATTTTCAAACTCTTCTAAGGTCGGGGCCAACTGATAGTCTTGAAAGGTGAAACACCGTAACGGTGGATCATAATACTGGCCCAATGCAGTGAGAGCTTCAGCTTGTACCTTGATATTCAGCAGACTTAAAAGATTCCCATACTTGGCGGTGAAGGAGTCACGAAGCCATGGCGCCATTTTATTGCTTAGGTCTCTCAGACTTCGTAGGTTTGGTTGCTTGATTTTCAAATGTATGGTCTGTCTCAACGTTTGATCCATCTTGTCTGAAAGAAAGCCTTACAATTTCCTGGCGGTACATGAAATGTTGATGTAAAAAGGAGTTTATGTCATGCAAAAAAAGGAACAGGAATAAGTAAAAATGCATGAGGTATGCTAAATAACTTGTCAAAATAACATATGATTTTTTTGAAATTTTTTCTTTTAAGAAGACCGGAAAAATGTATCAGTGTTTGTTTGAATGCAGGGGTATGAGGCTCCTTTGTGTCCTACGAGGGTTCCTTAGAGAATAGGTCTAGGGCTTGTCTATTGAGTGAACCTTTCGAAAGGGTATCTCTAAAGAGTCCTACATAAGGTTCCTAGAGCCAACGACCCCAACTAAGAACACTGATCAACAACAATAGGCAAGCTATTAGGAGTGCCAGCATTCTCAAGAGGGACCAAACTCTAGGTGAGACTTTCGTGACCACCCAACAGGACGCACATCCAGTAGGCCATCACTACGCAGTCTCGTTCTAACTTAGGTTATTCTCCAGTCCGGGTACAGGACTATTCTCACGTGTGTGCAAAAGTGTGATAGTGGACTGTGTGAAGGAGCAAAATATAAAGAATACCCCCCAAGCTGCAAAACAAACAAACATATATACAAAAAAGTGGTCTTCTATCCTAGGGTTTTCATATCACAAAAGAATAATATGCAATAAAAATAAAAGACAAAAAGGGAAGGGTAAAAATAACCATTAAATTAACAACTAATCCTACAACTAATTAGACTAGGTTTGACTCTCTAAATTGTCCCCAGTGAAGTCGCCAGCTGTAGCGACCGAAAAATCCGGGTGAGGATTCCTCGAAGGTTCAAAAATGAAGCCGCCACCAAAGTTTAGTTTAAGGGCAAATATTGGAAAATCCCTTTTGGATTGGATAAGGGTCCTTGAGACCAGATTTGGGTTCGAGAGTCGGTTATACGTGGGGAAGGTATTAGCACCCCACGACATCCTTCCTAATGAAGGTTACCTGCTAACTAGTTGTAGGAAGAATATTAAATTTGAAAATGTTTATTTTTACCCTTTTATTGTGAATTAAAAAAGAAGGAAATAAATTGATAATTTATTTGAGAAAGTGGTTATTTAGGAGAAGACTGGAAAAGGTTTTTTATTAGTGCAATTGACAGATGTGGGCCCCCATCTGCTCCTACGTATCTCTTGGTAGAGAATCAAATCACACGTAGTTCTTGGTAGAAAAATGTTTGTTGGTTGGTATTTTTTAATATAGGGATCTTAGGACTCCTGAGTGATCAGTTCATTTGTCCTAAAACGATGACTAACCTGACTGTACAGTCGGCTTAGTCCCCTACTTTGTGAAAATAGAGTCTTTGGAGTTTGGAAAATGGTTTGAAGTGTGTTTGTTTGATTTTATTGGAATAGGGGTTTTAGGGTTCCTGAGCCGTACGGCTCATTTATCCTAGAACGCTGACTAACCCGTCTGTAGAGTCGGCTTAACCCCCTATTTTGAAAATTTGTTTTGTGGAAAGAAATGTGTTTGTGTTAATTTTAATTTAAAAATTGTTTGTTTTAAATAGGGATTTTAGGACATGATCCGTAACGGTTCATTGGTGACCTAAAAAGCAGACTAACCCGACTGTACAGTCGACTTAGTCCCCTATTTATATTTTTTGGGAATTAAATAAATTATTTATATATTTTATAGGTTTTTTGCAAAAGAAAATAATAAAAATGAAAACAGAGGGTGCAGTAGTAAAATGGGGTGCAGTTTGTAGAAGGGAGTTGTATTAATAAAAAACTGGGTGTGAAAAGCAGCAGCCCAGTTTGTAGACTGGTCCATGAATTCATGGGCCTTTCAGGGGGGAGGCGTATACAGGAAAATGGGAGTGTGAGTAGTATTCTGAGTTAAAATGAAAAGACGAAAATACCCCTCGGTCCACACTATATAACGCGTAAAAAAAAAAACCTAAACCTAATTCTCTTTCCCTTCTCCTGCGGCGCCGTCCCAAACCCAATTCCCTCTCAACCCTAGTTTCTTCAATTCCCCTTTTCTCCGCCTCACTTCACAGCGAACCCGTCCTCTCCTCTGTTCTTCGTCACTCTCAACCCTGACTTTACGTTTCTCCCCCCCATTTGCGCCGCAACCAGAAACGAAGAGAGAAAGAGATAGCGAAGCTGCGTGATCTACGGCTACGACTACGGCGAGGGCTACGGCTACGGAGAGAGAGAGGAAAAGGATTCAGGGAGAGAGATGACACGTGATAGGGAAAGAGGCGAAAGGCGAGGATGAGGGAGGAGCTCGCCGGCCGTTCCTTGGCCGACGAAGACGACGACAACTTCAGCGCCTGAATCTGGAACCTCACGACAGCGTACATGCTGGGTTCGTGCGACGGTGGTGGAAGAAGCAATGGGCTGATGGCGTTTTTTTGGGTGAACAGCCGCCGTCTACGGCGGCCGGAACCATAGGTAAATCCTCACTTTCCTCTTCTCTCCTCCTCTGCCTCTTCTGCATTCATTTCTTTTGTTGGTTTTTGACTTTTAATTTCCTTTTTCTTCCTACGCTTCTAACCCTAATTTTATTGTTTTTTTTGTTTCTGGGGGGTTCACGGTGGCGTGAAGAGTAGCGTGTGGAGGAGATCATGAGGAGTGCGACAACCCTACAGCCAGGGGGACGACAGCATGATGGCGTAAAGGGGAAAACGATGGTTTACAGCCAACGGCCACCATTTACGGTGGTCGAGGTTAACGGTATGGTTCTGAAATACCTTTTTTTGATTTCGTTCTTCTTTACTCTCTTATCCTGATGTCTGATTGTAGTTTGTGCTTTTATCCTATTCTGATTTTCCCTTACTCTAATCTGTTTCAAATGAACTACATACTATACAATACTAATTTAAAAAGACCTAATTTGTTCATGATTTGCTAACTCATACACAGTACTAATTTAGGATCTATTTACGGACAGCAAAACAAAAACCTACTACATTTGATTTCCCTTTTTTAAAAACGCATATATGTGTTGTTTTGATCTGGGTTGCTACTAGTCCTAGCTTATTAGTTGAGCAACTAAACCCTATTATGCACTAAACCTAGTAAAAAACGAAATATCCAGGAACACCAACCTCTTATTCCAGCCTCTGATTGGTCTCCTCTTATGTGTTACCCAATGGTTCTGCTTACTATTGCCTCACTGCTACTGCTTCTGCTCTGTTTGACTGTTTATGTTTCTGGATTTTTGACGTTTTGCAATTAGGGTTTCAGTGTGAAAACCCTAATCTTTTGACTCTGAATCTGGTGTATTTTCTGTCTGTGTCAATTGTTGTCTTTGTCATCTGAATATAACTTGTTTATATAGGTAAAAAATTAGGGTTTTTTGCTGATCCTTCTCCATTTCTTTCCATTTTCAGGTATTTGGACTTGTTGAGATAACTTGCTCAGCAAGAACAGGCCCAAGGAAGCTAGGAAGCTGCTGTTGTTGCTCTTAGTTTTATGCATTTTCGTTTCTTCTATTTTTTGTATTTTTTATTATTTTCGGATTGCATTATTTTTGTATTTTTTTAATTTAAATTTTTGGATTTATGGGTTATTGTAAATTAATTTTTATTAATTCTGATTTTTATTATTTTGGGATGCTTGTAAGCTGCTATTTGGACAGATTTTTGTTTTTTGGTTGAAGTGGAAGAGAATGATTAAATTGGGCCAAGCCCAATCAAAACTAAGCATAGGCCCAATTTAGAAAAATGGCTGAAATAGGGCCTAACTAGAACAAATTTTTAAGATCAGGTTCAATCTAGCCACATAGTTCCAATAGCCACATAGGCCCAATTCGTCCCACGACTAAAACATTAGACATAAGCCCATTTATTAAAAAACTGGTTTGAAATACTAAGCGTAAAAGGTTGGGCGTAGGCCCACTTGGACAAACCGGTTCGAATTAAAAGCAAAACAGCGTTCGAAGCGCCATGAGCTTGTGATACGGGGCCAAAACAGATACGATAGAAATGTCGGGCAAAATTGGGGTATAACAAGCAATATAATATTTATTCTCCAGCTGAGTTCAAAATTAACTTTAAAATATGATATTACCAATAAACAAATATATTTATGTTTATACTACTTGCTGATTTTTATTTCTTATATACGAGTTGTTGCGCCCAAAAAATCCGGTTTGGGACTTTTCGTTTGACAACGTGGAAAATTTTTGGAGCCGCCACCAATATTTTAATTTTAAGACCAAAACATTGAAAAAAGGTCTTTTAAACAAGGCGGATGGTCTTTCGAAAACTAGAGATGTAGGTTCGGGGGTCGGTTAGGCATGGGGAAGGTATTAGCACCCCGTACCTCCTTTCTACCGAAAGGGAACCTTTAATTAAATGTGTGGTTTGAAGTGTTGATTTGAAAATGCTTTTATTTTGCCTCTTTATTGAAAAGGGAGTGAGAAGACTTAATGAAAATTTTTATTTTTGGCGCTTGACGAGAGTTGGCCTCTCGCTCCTACGTATCTCCTGGTGCGATGGAGAATTCAAAGCTACGTAGTTCTTGGTTGTCCTAAAAAGGTTTTTGTTTTTTAGTCTGTTTAGATGAGTTTTCGCAGTAGGAGTGAGGATTCGCGATGACCAAACAACAACGGTTTAGAGTGGCCGCGCTACTAACTCTTTTGAAAATGAAATTATCATTAACAACCAAACGGCAACGGCGCGAGTGATCATTAACGATAATCGGTTTTGCTTTTGATTCGAGTGTTCGCGACGACCAAACAACAACGGTTTAGAGTGGCCGCGCTACTAACTCTTTTGAAAATGAAATTATCATTAACAACCAAACGGCAACGGCGCGAGTGATCATTAATGATAATCGGTTTTTATTTTAGATGATCAAAAAGGGCTTTCGCAATCGAATTAATTTTGGTTTGTTGTGCTTGACGAGGACGTGGCTCGCTCCTACGTATCCCAAATGGGAATCAAAGCGACGTAGTTCTAATTCGAAAAGGAGAATGTTTTTGAAGTTGGACGCGTTCATGACAATCAAACCAACAAAGGTTGTGATGGATTACCACTAATAGCTTATGCATATGAAAATTCTTTTTTGAAATGGCGGCCTTCATGACAATCAAACCAACAAAGGTTGTGATGGATTGTCACTAACAACCATTTTTATGCTAGTTTGTTTAGAAAGGAAAACAATGAATGCAATTCAAACATATTGACCAATCAAACAATCATGATCATGTTGATCACCAACCAAGATTAAGCATGTCAATACAATCAAAGGATTTAATTGTCAAAGATGCTAGATAAAGTTCTCAAATCAATTGTGTTTGTGTGTGAAGGAGAATTGCTACACATGTCGGCAACAATCTCAAAGAGGAGCACATATGCCTCTATGATACACATGTTGGTAGTCTTATAAGGGCACATGATTGTGTGAGAGGGTTTATGCACAATTAAGTCAAGACATTTGAAGGGCATCAAGAACAAGTGAATACCATTGATTGTAGACATAGAGTATTCTAGGTTTGACGATTGAACATGTAAGCAAGGATGCATGATTAGGCAAGCATGTGAATGCATGAGTATACAAGGAGTGAATGAGCATTATTGAATGCAATACATGGTATTAATGGATGCATGAACATTTAAGAATGGATGCAAAGCATACAAGTGAATGAATGCATAGCATTTTGTTTATGAATAAATGGCATACAAGGATGCATAAAAGGATGCAAGGGACATAAGCATATGAGAATGCATGAGAGTGTCGCATAAACTAAGTATGAGTGAAGATGCATGAATGTGAAAATGTTTTGGTAATGAATAGTAAAATGTTTTTGGGTTTTGGTGTTTTGGAAATGAGATGAAATGTTTTTGTCTTGAAAGTGGTAAAAATGTTTTGGGGTTTATTTTAGGAAGATGAAAAAGTTTGAAATGCAAGTGAGAAAATGTTTTGGGTATTTTTGCAAGTTGACAAGTGGTAAAACTTTTAGTAAAAAGTTAGTGAATGGTAAAGTAAAAATGCATGAGATAAATGGTAATTATTTAATGAGATCGTAAAGTAAAAAGTTAAAATGTTTTTTTTTACTTTTGGTAAAAAGTTAATGAGTGGTAAAGTAAAAAGTAAAAAGGTGAAAAACACAATGTCACCAATTTTATTCACTCAAGTAAGATCGAAGAAGCAAGTTTCAAGCAACAAAATGATCAAAAATTGGCCTCCAAGGCCGAAGCACATCAAACAACAATTCATCCTCAATTTCATGCCAAAACTTTGTAAATTAGCACACAAAAGCAACATAAGGCACCACCCTAAACTAACATGTAAAATTACAAGACAAGCATCAAGCAAGGCATGTATTTATCCAACTCAAAAATTCAAGAAAACAATCAAGCAACATAAACCCTAGGATTTAAGCTCTAACCCGAGGGCACTCATGGTAGAATCAAACCCAAAAATCAATCTCCAAGCATGGAACAAGCAAGAAAACATATTATTCAACAAAATAGGCCCTAGGCCGAAGCAAAAGAGGTGAGGAAAATAAGTTTTATTTGATAAAAAACTCATGAACAAGGTGAAAAACACATGAACAAAAATTCATTTCACTAACAAATGCAAAATCGACATAAAAACAATTATTCAAGGGTGAGATGCCAACTCTCACCCACCAACAACAACAACAAACTACATTTTAGCTATTTTTGATGATGATATGTGAAGAAAAAGGAGTAGAAGACGAGTTTATGCAAGAAAATTAAAAATGAAGCAAGGATCTAGGCTTACCTTTCAAGATTTAGCGAAAAGATGAAGTAGAGAATGAAATAAAAACCAAGAACACTTGAAGCTCTTCTTGAATACCACGAAAATCACTTGATCTTGAAGGATTTGATGATGAATTTTGAAGATAATGCGAGATTAGAAGTGGATTTAGTGTAGGAACCAAGAATATTGAAGGTTTGATGGTTGAAAATTGAAGAATTGATGGTGGAAATGGGTGGAGGGGCTACGGTTTTGGAGGAAGAGGAGGAGAGGGTTTTTGAGCTGATTGTGTGCTAGGGTAAAATGAGAATCCTCCCCCCTATGGTCTCTTATTTTGGGTTTTATATGAGGTGCAAAATTAAGGGTATATAGGACATTGTGCTTTTGCCAACCATTGAGATTTGAGATAGAATTTGAATCAAGGGCCAAGATTGCAATGCACATGGATTAGGGACAAAGAGAAAACACAAATGAGTGAGGAATGGCTGGTGTCATATGAAATTGAAGAGTTTTTTGTACACAAAAATTGTTGAGGGCAATTAGGTCAATTTGCACATAGTTGTAGCCTAGGATTTGATTTAGAATTTTAATCAATGGCTAGGAATACAACTCACATGGATTAATGGCATGAAGAAACACAAAATGAGGGAAAAAGGAGGGCTGAAATTCGCAGCCATGAGGAGGGAAGGAGAGGGAAAAAATGCAAGTTGTCACAAAATAGTACATTTTGTCTTATTAAGGACACTACCTTATTTTGATTCTTTTTGATTTTTCTTTTTATGATCATTCTTTTATTCCATGAAGATTCTTTTTTTTATTTTTTTATTTTGGGCTCATCCTAGGATTCAATCATTGGGCCCAAAATTCCATGACAACACCATTCCCAAAATTGATTTTGGGCCTCACTCTAGCGGAAATGACCATTTTGCCCTTTTCTTCGAAACTTGACTTTTTATGCAAAATTTAATCAATGATGCGCAAAAATTTATAACCCAACTCATTTTGACCCAAATGAATTCCTCCAAAGATGCCCAGTGATTTTTACTGAGAAATTATCTTTTAGGGTAAAATGACCAAAATGCCATTTTTGACCCAAAAACCCTAATTTTGCCCGATAATGCATTTCCACTTCAAAAATGAATCTATAACCCTATAAATGACCTCTAGAATCTTAGAATGCATGCTCAATGACCTTCATGAGGAATTATCATTTTTATTGTGAAATGACCAAAATACCCTTTTGGACTCAAAAAAACCTGATTTACCCAAAAAGTGCATTTCAACTCTAAAAATGATTTTAGAAACTTTGGAATGACTTTTAGGACTCAAAATGCAATGCATGATGCTTCTCACTCCTCAACTTATTTATTTTTGTGGAAAATTAGGGTTTTGATCTAAGCTGGACAAAATTGGGGTATGACACGAGTATGAAGGTAGAATGACATATGCACCATGCCTCATTAGAATGACAAAATGAACATATATTATGTCAACTATTTAAGTTTTTAAGACAAAATGACTATTATTCTCCTACTGATATATTATGTCTTGGGTACGGAGCAGCATAAAAACTCTGGGCCAACTGTCCTGCCCCTCGAGCCACATATAATGAGCGATGAATTAGTCACTGTTGTCCGTGGGATTAGTCTCAGCGGAGTTTTATCAATTTGTGCCCAGAGTTTTAACAATTTAATCATTATGTAAACTATTTTGATAAAAAATATTGAGTATTGAAATATCTCTTTTCATGGTAAATGTTTAATAAACTATTTTGATAAAAAAATATATATGTTTTGAATAGAGATATGTTTTATAGAGTGAGTTAAAAAGAGAAGGTAAGATATATAATAGTAGTTTTGGAAATATATTCTTTAAACGAGTTCAATAACACAATGTGTCCAATAACACAATGCATTTTAAACGAATTCAAATATATTTATTTCATCAAAATTGTTTCGTCAACAAATAAGACAATTCTTTTATATTTATTTTACGAAATTAAGTTCACACAAAATATGTTATACCCATTTTTTATATCTAACATAATACACATAATTATCTATTTTAAGTTCAACCCCAAACCAAATTACAAAATAACTTAACAGAAAATGTCTATTTTTACATCAGCCTTTTTTGTGTATCACACCACTTAACATAATCTCAATATCGTATTTATTTTTTAAATTCGAATAATCAAATATACACCTATAATTTTTTTAAATATTAATTATTAATACATAATTATAAACACCCAAATAAATACAGACAAATTGATTAATAAAATACTTTAAAATTAAATTAAAAAAAGAAGATGTATATTTCAATGCCCTTACAGATATATTTATATATTATTTAACATACTCATTATTTTAATATACATACTTCTGTTTAATATGATATAATTATATATTTAACCAATTTTGTTATTTTCACTCAAAGTAAACATATTTTAAAATTAAAATTATAAAAAAAAATTCATAAAAAATGTATACATGTGCAGCGCACGGGTCATACATACTAGTATAATTGATTTGTCAAAAAAAAAATTTACTTGTTGAAATGACTTTTTTTGTTTGTTACAAGTTGAAATGACTTCAATTGCCCTCATGGTGCTGTGGATTCAAAAAGCTACTCTTTTTTCTTACCTGGAAAACCATTCTTAATAACAAATCATGATGATAAGAGAGTCTCGATGGTCTTTCTTTCATGGCCATTCTTTTATCTACTTTTCCCAATCTTGGCATTCCCACCATTGCCACCAATACCAAATCCATCTTCTCTTTCACCTCCAAAAAACCCATAATTTGCAGTCTCAACCCCACCTCCAAACGCCACCTCATTCTCCAAACTTCTTTGCTATGCGTTGGTATTGGCATTAGCCTAAATCCTCAACTCCCAATTGCGCTATCTTCGCCTCAAGCTTCGCAGTCCAACTCGCTTCTCTCTAAGATTGAAAATACAAAATCTTGGTTTCAGTTCTTTGGCGATGGATTTGCTATTCGAGTCCCACCAGAGTTTCAGGATATCATGGAACCTGAGGTACATTCATTGCCAAGAAGCTAGTAAAGAAACTTTAGTCACTGGATTGAAATTTATCATATCTCTTTTTACTCTTGAGAATCAAGTATGTAGCTTAGGCAGCAGAATGACTATTATCAGCTCTTTCAATTTTCAATTATAATTTCGTAAATCACTCCCAAGCTAGTAGTTTTGTTTTTTAATCTTCAACTATTATCTGTTCGAGTTTATAAATTTGAATTTAGGAAATTAATATCAAGAAGTAATTGGTTGAATTAATGTGTAAACAGAAACTTGAAGTGTTTACAGTTTTTAGTAGTGAGAGAATGTATTTAATTTAGCTAAGTTTAGTCAGGGCTAGATGGAATTAGCTTGTAATAGTAAGTTGGTTAAATCAATTTTGATACTTGAAGTTAGTTGAGATGATTAGTTGAATAAGTTAGTTTTATTAATTGAAATTGTACTCCTACTCTTAGCATGCAGAGAAAGATGAGTAATTGAGAGAGAAGGAGAAAATGAATTCTCATTGAACTGAATTGTGATCAAGGTAGTCAGGTTCGAGGTCTTACTTAGGAGCGGGGAGGGGTCATAGGTTTGTAAAGCACAGGTTCGTAGCACGGAACGTAAAATCCTACCAAATTGTCCAACTAGTATATATATGTATATTCAAACATAGGTATAGAGATAAACCATAAATAAATGAAAAAAGTTCAAAAACACCACAAATACTTATAATTTCAGTGTTATACACACATGGGTGACACAAATATAAGTCATACACAACACATAGGTGCCACAAAGGCACAAGACCCGACCTGGAATACCACAATATATAGGTGCAACAAGAGGGATTTTCTGGACTGTTATTTTAAATTTTGAGGTTTTAAAATTTCAACTTAGTAACATAAGTGACCCGACCTGGAAAACATTTTAAAAACCCAGAAAAACAAAGCAAAAAAAAAAACGGAGCAGCACTCCCGTCCACTCCCAAAGATCCTTCTGCTCTGGTGCAGCGCTCCGGTGCTCCTGTGCAATTCGTGCTCCCACGCTCTGACCAGAAACCTCATTGTTGCTGTCATGATCTAAATGGGCTGCTACAACCTTATAATCATCTGGTTCAGTAATTTCTTCTTGATTCAATCCTGTAATTCTCAAAAGCAGCTTAGAAGCAATTCTCAACCTCCTTCTCCACTTGCCTCTTATCAAATACAAACATGAGCAGCCCATGGAAAATGAGTAGACCCCTTTTCCTCTATATAATCACTTCCTCCCCTTTTCTCTCTATAACTAAATTTTCCTTCTTTCTCTATTTCCCACCTTAGGTAATCAGAAAACTATCAAAGTTGAATTCTCATTGGACTAAATTGTGATAATTACAAGAAAGGCTTTTATATAGATAAGCCCATCAGGTAACTCTAACGAACTTCACTAAATTGTTAACAGAAAACTAACATCAAGGACTACCTGTAAACTAAATTTACATGCTTAATGAAGCTTGGGAATTCATTTTAACAATAATCGCATTGAAGCATTATGAAATTTTCAGTTTAGTAAATTGATCTTCCATTTGCCTGTAGGATTTTAGTGCTGGACTGGCTCTTTATGGGGACAGGGCAAAGGAAAAGAAATTCGTAGCACAGTTTGCATCTTCAGATGGGTATTTGTACTATCAAACTCCTAACTCCCTTGTTTCTTATTGCGCACTTACATACATGTTTGGAAGGAAACATAACCATCTTGTCCATGATTAAAACAGATATGAGGTTCTGAATGTTGTTATTCGGCCAGCCAGTCAACTTAAAATCACCTTCTTAGAGGTAATCAGACAGTCAAGGACATTTTATGTCACACACACACCCAAATATATCCCCCCTCCATTATATGTCTGTAAAGCATAAACTTTTCATCATGGCCTGTGTTTAGTAACAGATAAACCAGGCACTTTGCTATACCAAGTCAATGTGATGTGTTTTCCACTTGGTTTCTTTCTAATTTAAAGTCGGGCTAGCATTTGCCTCCTTATTTCAAGCCTTTCCTTTTATTGGTTTTCAAGAACATGGATTAGGATTAGGAACTGTCTGCTCCTGATGAAAATTCTAATTATGTAAAGTAAATTATGGAGAGACTGATTCAATCCTTATAATTTGTGACATGCCTTCACTTGAGTGATATTAAATTTCAGAGGCTTTCATAATGTCGTTCTCTAAGGAGCTTATATATACATAGAATCATTGGGTTTTGTTGCCTACATAATGACAAGTCACTGCAACATACCAGTAGATTATATCTAATAACCTACTTTTTTATTGTTGATATAAACTTAAGGAACTTACACATTCTTCATTGATTAGAGCAGGCTCAGGATATAACTGATTTAGGCTCCTTGAAGGAAACAGCAAATCTATTTGTTCCAGGTTCAATTTTTTATTGAATTCTGCACAATTTTGTAGATTCTCATTGAAGTTAGTTTTGTTCTAAGTTTATCTTTATGGTATAGATTGTTATTTCACAACATTTAGTTACGTAAATGATACAATTACTCCATTGCTCTCTCTATTTATTCTGGGTTTCGGTGTCTCATTTCTCCCACAATGTACATACATGCAGGAGGGGCAACACTTTACTCCGCAAGATCAATAAAAATTAAGGAAGAAGATGGTTTTAGGTAAGCTCGTTCTCAACTGACTTGAACTATTTCTGACTACAAAATACATGTGTGGTAGTTTTCTTTTTTTCATTTCCTTCTTCTTGTTATTTTAAAACAAATAAATAAAGAGTATTTTTGGATATACTTTCTCCATTTATATACTCAAAACGCTAGTATAGAAAACTCCGCACATGTATTAATCTTTAAAGCAAATTCTATATCACCTGGTGACCTGGACCTGCAACATGAAATTTTTTTACTGCCCCAAATTCAAATGTAGTATTGACATTTTTAATTTCAGGACTTACTATTTCTATGAATTTGGTAAAGAAGAGCAGCATGCAGTATTGATGGCAACCGTAAAAAGCGGAAAGGTTTGTTTTATTAAATGTATTTGAGTTAGTATATAACTATCCATCCATATGAACTTGGGTATGGAGTGCTTGAAATATATCATACTCCCCCGGCTTTATTTATAATTTATAATCAAAACTACTGGTAGTACTTAATTTCACAGAGATTAAGATGTTAAGTTATAATTACTAAAAGGGTCTTTTTTGCCTTGAGACTATGTACTTATCTTTGAAAACAAGTGAAGAATTAACAAGAGGTATATTTTGGAATAATGATATTAAATAGAGATGAATTAGGTTACTTTTGCTTATACTTGAGGTCACCAAATTGTAACTCTTTTTTGCTAACAAGTAAAACCAGGAAAGTAGTTCATAGATCACAAACTTTGCTAGTTGAACCAGTTACAATAAAGCAAATTCTCATATTTCTGTGGTGACACATGCCTATCATTTCTATATTTTCAAGAATATCAATTCCAGAAAAGTAAAACATCTTGTCATTATATTCTATAGGCAATTATTGCTGGAGCAACTGCACCACAGTCCAAGTGGGACACAGATGGTGTAAAACTTCGTTCTGCTGCTGTATCATTGACAATTCTGTAGTCATGTCTTTAATTTTTTTAACCTGGTTTGTCAACTCACAATTTCAATGGTTTGGTGATATGGTTTTCAATTTTCTTTGTATCGGGTAAGATTGTTTGATATTTTGAGTCTAGAGTAATATGTGAACTTCATGGAGCGTAGAAGATCATTTTTGTCTGTAATAATGAGATTATATATTACTGTAGTGTGTATGTATTCTTGAATTTTTTGTAGCAATGAGATTATACTTTTGGCAAGAACAATGACATCTTGTACTAATTCTCAACTCTTGTGAGTAGAAAGATTACTGTTTCTAGCTTTTCATATTGATGCTTTCTTTCTGATATGAAGCGGTTTTTACTCTTGGCCTGCATGATCACGTTAATTTTGATTCGTGAGGCTGGTCAGCTACCAGTGAAAGCTGAAAAGCAGCTAATAATGCGTTGGACTTCAAATTAATTTTCTGTTGAATGTAGTGAGGCTAATGCATCTCCAATTTAAATATTAGCCAAATTTGCTGTGAAGATTGACATTTGATGAATATAATTCATTATTGATTCGCCAACAGAAAGTTTGATTGTCACGTATTGGTAGCAACAATTGCAAAAGGTTACTCATCATGAATACTCAATATAGTAGTCTAGTAGAGAATAATTAACCAACCTAACTTGAATAATATCAATATTCAATGAACACCGGGTTTGGACCACTTTTTTAATAAAACTTGGTTACTCTGTGTGAACGTGTAGTTTTTAAACCACCTCATCTCTTATTTACCATAATTGCAGCACCAAAATAAAAGTGAAGTATCCTTGTAATGAGATAAACTGCCTAATCCTTGCACCAAATTATAGATTTATTATTATGGTACGATCCGTTTAGCTCCGCGTCTTGACATAAAGTAAAACAGCTTGGTGGCAAACTAGCAATATCTATACTAGTGACTACTTAACGCTAAGAAAAGAAGATACAAACATCCGTTGAATGTTAGGTAGCTTCACCATTGAGAAATATTTCAACCAAAAAAAATCAACATATGACTGGTGTGGTTCACTGTCACGCTCAACATTATCTGACAATGTTTGCAATCTTGTTTTGATTCTGACATATCATTTGTCCAAATTAGTTAATGCATCTGATAGTTATTTTAGTTGATAGAACCAAGCAAACCAACGTTACTAATAGTAATAACACACTCATCTTCTCATCCAAAAACAATGTGTTTCCTCGTTAATTCCCCATTAATCATAATCATAATCATCATCACCACTGTTGAGAATGAAAAGGTACTCATTCTCAGCTTGAGTTAGTAAATGCATGCTCAAGATGGCTGTGTTACCCTTTTCACCACTTCATTTTTCAACTTCGTTTCTGAGCACAAGCACCATTGTTGCACTCTGTGTGTTCTTCACACTCCTCTGCGCTTGCATCATCATTGGCCATCTTCTTGAAGAGACTCGCTGGGCCAATGAGTCCATCACTGCCCTCCTTCTGGTACAGACTCAACTTATGTGACACTTTATATCCCAAATTGTTCTAATCATTTCTTGACTTGTCAGGGATTGTGCTCTGGAGTGGTGGTGCTGCTGGTGACCAAGTTCCATAGTACTAAGATTCTAATATTCAATGAAGGCTTGTTCTTCCTTTACTTGCTTCCACCAATCATTTTCAATGCCGGGTAAGTATGATTATCATCCTTTTCTGTCTCTTTATTAATCCATATTTTGTTTCTTTAGCATAATTTCATATTCATATGGCACGACAGTTTCCAAGTCAAGAAGAAACAGTTCTTCAAGAATTTCACTACTATACTTCTGTTTGGAGTCCTTGGGACAGTTATTTCATTCTGTCTCATATCGGTTGGTAAGATCACTGTCTGGCAATACTTTTGAGTTTCAAATTGTTTTAATATCATTCTGAACCTTTTCTAATAGTTGCTTTCACCGCCAATTACTCAATCCATGTGAAATGAATAGAATAAGTACTCAGTATAGTTATTTTTGCAACTTCTCTAGGCACCTTTCTGCTCTTTAATAGGATTGGCATAACTAACCTGGGCATAAAAGATCACCTAGGTGAGGAAGTTTGTTTAAATTCTACTCTCTCTCTCTTTCTCAGTCTACTTATCATTTGTACTATTCTGATTATTCTTGCACATTGCATGTGAAGCCATTGGCGCCATATTGTCAGCAACTGACTCAGTTTGTACATTGCAGGTGTATTCTAACCTCAGCTCAAACATAAATTTGTATTTCAAAATTTATATTGATCATTTAATGCCTTCCTTTTGATTTTGTGGTGAAGGTTCTGAGTCAAGATGAAACACCTTTGCTTAACAGCATTGTATTTGGAGAGGGAGTAGTGAACGACGCTACGTCTATTGTTCTTTTCAATTCAGTTCAATCACTTGACTTCAGCAGCATCAATGCTATGACAGCCTTAAAATTGTTTGGGACCTTCCTTTACCTCTTTTTCACAAGTACTGCCCTTGGCATAATTGTAAGTTTAACTTGTGCGGTTTTGTATGTCCCGCTTAATAGAATTCTTGCGACCGAACTTCAGAGAGAGAAAATTGAGCCATGGTGAGAAATGTCATGTTAAGGCAGCACCTTCAGAAAGTGCTTCACTTATGGCAATATTTTCTCTTTCTGTTGTCACATGTCTTCCATATACCAAAAGAATTCTTCATCTCTTTATGTGCTAACATACAATTTTCAACATTGACACGCTGCATGGATTATATTCGGAATTATAATCCACTTAATACATGTGTGTGTGTGTGTGTGTGTGTGTGTGTGTGTGTGTGTGTGTGTGTGTGTGTGTGTGTGTGTGTGTGTGTGTGTGTGTGTGTGTGTGTGTGTGTGACCTTCTTGCAAACCAAATTTTGAATCTGTGATTGTTGGGAATGCTGACTTGCTATATGATAATTTTTCAGGTTGGCCTTTTAAGTGCTTATATTATTAAAACACTTTACTTTGGAAGGTATGAGTCTCCTTTGTTTGTATTTTTGGAAATGCCAAAAATACTGGCAAGAATTAGATTAACAAGGTTAATTACTATAGCTTTACTGATTTTTCAAAATTGTGTCTATGGTTTAAAAGTTTGTGAAGTTGCTCTTATGATGTTGATGGCATATTTGTCATATATGATTGCTGAGGTACAAAATCACTATCTAAAAATGCATTTTAGTTGTTTTTTTTTCCTCATTATTATATCACTTTATTTTCTCAAAAGAGCAAGTTTATGCTGGATAAAAATGCTCAATAGACAAGTAGTTATTTCCAAGTTCCAACCCTCCCATTCTTCACAACATTACATGGAGACAAGCAAGGCAAAAACAATAAAACAAATTGATTTCAAAACAGTGTTCGTTCATATAAGAGGTTTAGAGGGGTAATTCCCTCCAAACTAGCAAAACAATCCTCAGTAGCAAAGAGCATCATAAATGCAAACATTCACTTTATAATTTCAAGCTATATACATTTGTGTGATTTTTGCAGCTTATGAATCTCAGTGGGATTTTGACAATCTTCTTCTGTGGAATTGTTATGTCACATTACACATGGCACAATGTTACACGAAGCTCAAGGACAACAACAAAGTAAGGACATGAACTTTAAAGTTTTATCTGGTAAAGATTTGTATATAGTATTGTTAATCAATCAGTCCAGATGGGAATTCAATAACAAATACATAGTTTCGAAATTGATAAAATCATTTTATTCTACTGAGCAACCAACTATCTAACTTTGTTCTTATACTTCTTGCATAGAATCATGATTACACAAATAAGTTTGCATAGAAGTGGGAAACAAAAATTATTAAAGAAATAAACTACACAGAATGTTAATTTACAAAATACTTTCACGATTTCAGGCACTCCTTTGCAACCATTTCATTCATTGATGAAACCTTTATATTTCTATATGTTGGCATGGATGCTTTAGACATTGACAAATGGAAACGAAGAAAAGCCAGGTAGTTGAAATCTCCCTAGTTCACACTATAGAGAGTAGAATAGAGCATGAGTTAATTAGCAGTCGATCGCAGGTAGTTGTGTTCCCCATAGCAAACATTACAAACTTCATCAAGGCAAGAGACAGTACCAAAATCAATTTTCGATCGCAGGTGATAATCGTGGACTTCTAATTCCCTTAAAGCACTGCCATTTTCAGTTAACCTCACTGAATTTCTGCTAAACTGTTCAAAATATCAGTTCATAATATGGTGGGCAGGCCTAATGAGAGGTTCAGTGACTATTGCCTTGTCTTATAACCAGGCAAGTACATGCTATAACTTACATTTTTTTCTATCTTAATATATAACTTAAATTTTGATCGGTGCTGCTTTCAAATGCAGTTTTCAAAACCCGAGACGACATTAGCTCAAGACTCTGCATTAATGATCACTTCAACTATAATCCTTGTCTTATTCAGTACTGTGGTGAGTTTCATATTTCTATAGGTGTAAATAATAAGAATTGCATGAGGATCAAATAAATACTAAAATGGTAGCTTACCTTGCAAACAAAACAGGTATTTGGTTCCATAACAAAGCCTCTGATTGAGGCTGTACAGCTAAGGCATTCAAAACCAGCCATTTCTGATTCCACTGATAATCAAGAGGATTTAAGATTACAATTCCTTGAAAGCAATGCTTCAATAAACCAAAGCAATAATCAGCAATCTCACAGAAGAAGTAGCCTGAGGTTGTTGATACGTTATCCAGCCACTACAGTTCACTACTTTTGGAGGAAATTTGATGATAGGTTCATGAGACCCGTATTTGGTGGTAGGGGATTTGTTCCAGTTGTTCCTGGTTCACCACGTGGTGAAGAGGAGATTTCTTGAAACACAGGACCTTGTTTTTTCATTTTCTGTTGAGTTTTTAATATAAAAAAGTGCCATGTGTGTTGGACATTTTAGTGTAATTGATCTCTTTATTATGTTAAAATAAGAGTGCACGCTTGTTTTAATGTAATAACGAGATGTTCGGTTTAGGCAAATTTTGGAAAATTACATGGAAGTGACTTTCTGGTCGTTGGCGCGCGGAGCGCGCGCGGCGCGGAGCGTGAACCGTGCGCCACTTACGCGCGGATTGGCAGAATGTTCTGCCCAGTTGCGCGTGGAGCGCGAACTGTGCGCTACTTGCGCGCCACTTGACCGAAAAAGGCAGTTTTAAAGATAAAACTTCCATCAACCGCCAAAAACCAACTGTTCTTTGATCATAAATAATCATTCTGGTTCAGAAAGCATAACAAGTGTAAAAACACACAAGAAAAGAATAAAAACTCTTGATTACAATCTTCTGATTTTATCCGATTGAATAATTTTGGTTGAACCCCGAAATTTGATTCAATCTGAAAGTGTTATACACGACTTCAGATTTATCCAAGTATCATCTTGTTAATCTCGATATCCTCAAGTTTACCAACAAAAGATTGAATCAAATTCTTTCGAGATGACGAACGATAGTTCGAAGATGACAAGCAAGTTTGCAAAATTGGACAAGTTTGAAGGGCAGGATTTCAGAAGATGGCAGAAGAAGATGCACTTTCTCTTGACAACATTGAAAGTGGTGTATGTGTTGAGTACACCGATGCCGGTGTATATGGAAGTCGAAACTCTGGATCAAACAAGGAAGCGTTTGAAATGGGAGAACGACGATTACATCTGTCGTGGACACATTCTGAACGGTATGTCTGACTCTCTCTTTGATATTTATCAAAATGTTGAGTCTGCTAAGGAATTATGGGACTCTCTTGAAACCAAGTATATGGCAGAAGATGCCTCAAGTAACAAATTCTTAGTTAGTAATTTCTTTAATTACAAAATGGTGGATTCGAGGCCTGTTATAGAACAATATAATGAACTGCTGCGAATTTTGGGTCAGTTTACTCAACATGATTTGAAAATGGATGAATCCATTGCAGTTTCATCTATAATTGATAAACTGCCTTCTTCTTGGAAAGATTTCAAGCTTACCTTGAAACATAAGAAGGAAGAGTTGACTCTGGTTCAACTCGGTAGTCATTTCATGATTGAGGAGTCGCTGAGGGCTCAGAAAAATAACAAAGCCAATGATAAAACCGTAGCAGGTTCCTCTTCCGTTAATATGGTAGAGGAAAGTGGAACAGTTAAGCAAAATTACAATGGTAAAGGCAAGAAACGAAAGTTTCAAGGAAATAAGAACAAAGGTCCAAACAAACAGACAAAATTGTCTTGTTGGAAGTGTGGGAAACCTGGTCATCTAAAGAGGGACTGCCGGGTGTTCAAAGAAAAGAACAAGGCTGGTCCAAGTGGGTCGAATGATCCTGAAAAGCAACAAGGTCAGATTGTTGTGAATAATTTTAATTCGAATACGAATTCAAATTATGTATCACTAATATCTGATGCATTCTATGTGCAGGATGATGATGTTGCTTGGTGGTTTGATTCGGGAGCAACAAGCCATGTGTGCAAAGATCGTCGTTGTTGCTAGGATATCCACTATTAGCACTTGCTGCTATCCACAATCTGGTGATTCACCAAATGGATGTGAAAACTGCATTCTTAAATGGTGAATTGGATGAAGAGATATACATGAAACAACCTGAAGGGTTTGTTATGCCAGGAAATGAAAATAAGGTGTGTAAACTGATGAAATCTCTTTATGGCTTGAAACAAGCGCCTAAACAATGGCATCACAAATTTGATGAGGTTGTGTTGTCTAGTGGTTTTGTTCTAAACCAAGCAGATAAATGTCTATACAGCAAGTTTGATACTCATGGCAAAGGAGTTATCATTTGTTTGTATGTAGACGACATGTTGATCTTTGGTACCGACCAAGATCAAGTTGATGAAACTAAGGCATTTTTGTCTTCTAAGTTTGATATGAAAGATATGGGGGAGGCGGATGTGATCTTAGGAATAAAGATCAAACGTGGAAACAATGGCATTTCCATCTCTCAATCACATTATATTGAGAAGATATTGGAGAAATTCAATTTTAAAGATTGTTCTCCGGTAAGTACTCCCATTGATCCTAACCTGAAGCTATTACCTAATAAAGGTGTAGCAGTGTCTCAACTTGAATACTCAAGGGCAATAGGATCACTCATGTATGCAATGATTAGTACTAGGCCTGATATAGCTTATGTTGTTGCTAAACTTAGTAGGTTTACAAGTAATCCTAGTTCTCATCATTGGCAAGCTATGAATAGAGTATTTAAATACTTAAAGGGAACCATTGACTATGGTTTGACATATACTGGATTTCCTTCGGTTATTGAAGGTTACTCTGATGCAAGTTGGATAACCAATATGGAAGATTATTCATCCACAAGTGGTTGGGTATTCCTCCTTGGAGGAGGTGCTATCTCTTGGGCATCCAAGAAACAGACTTGCATTACAAATTCAACAATGGAATCTGAATTTGTAGCTTTAGCAGCAGCTGGTAAAGAAGCTGAGTGGCTAAGAAATCTGATCTATGAGATTCCATTGTGGCCCAAACCTATACCTCCCATGTCTATCAGGTGCGATAGTCAGGCTACTTTGGCTAAGGCATATAGTCAAGTGTATAATGGGAAGTCTAGACACTTGGGTGTTAGACACAACATGGTTCGGGAGTTAATCATGCATGGTGTAATATCAGTGGAGTTTGTGAGAACTCAGCATAATTTGGCCGATCATTTAACCAAAGGGTTAAGTAGAGATCTCGTGAAAAGGTCGGCTGTGGGATTAGGATTAAAGTCCATCTGAAATCTCTTATGTTAAGATACCCAATTCCCATCTAATATGACATTAGGTGCTGAATTCAATGTGGAAAGCTTAACATGTAGAGATTGGAACACATTATCGAAAGTATCCCAAAAGGTATGTGTTCGGTTCTGTAAGTTAAGGAGGTTGAAGTATAACTTCTTAATGGTTCTTTTGAAAAATTGCATTTGCAGGTGCAAGAAAGAAAAGGACTACCTATGTAAGCATGAAGTTTAGCCGCTTCAAGAAGCTGGGACTTGGCTTTGATATGCTTATGAAGGATAGGGACACAGGCTAGTAAACTAGTGTCGAGCAAGAGTAATGTTTTAAACTATTGTGCAGATTATCTTCATGTATTCATTATGAATAGAAAGGGTTCAATCCTTAGAGACAGCCTGATATTCGAATATTTGAAACGTGTAATTTGCTAAGATGAAATTCAATCGTCACGATATTTCATCTATGCAGTAGTTTGTTGTATGTTATGACTTTGGTGATTTGATCGGTAATTACACTAAAATGGGGGAGGTTTGTTGGACATTTTAGTGTAATTGATCTCTTTATTATGTTAAAATAAGAGTGCACGCTTGTTTTAATGTAATAACGAGATGTTCGATTTAGGCAAATTTTGGAAAATTACATGGAAGTGACTTTCTGGTCGTTGGCGCGCGGAGCGCGCGCGGCGCGGAGCGTGAACCGTGCGCCACTTACGCGCGGATTGGCAGAATGTTCTGCCCAGTTGCGCGTGGAGCGCGAACTGTGCGCTACTTGCGCGCCACTTGACCGAAAAAGGCAGTTTTAAAGATAAAACTTCCATCAACCGCCAAAAACCAACTGTTCTTTGATCATAAATAATCATTCTGGTTCAGAAAGCATAACAAGTGTAAAAACACACAAGAAAAGAATAAAAACTCTTGATTACAATCTTCTGATTTTATCCGATTGAATAATTTTGGTTGAACCCCGAAATTTGATTCAATCTGAAAGTGTTATACACGACTTCAGATTTATCCAAGTATCATCTTGTTAATCTCGATATCCTCAAGTTTACCAACAATGTGTACTCAGTTTATTTTATATTTTCAAAGTTTTTGGGAGTTATGAATCATCAATTGTATCTTGTTAGTTAGTAGGATATGTTGTTAGCTAGGTGATAGTTTAGTCTTGTTATATTAGTTAGTAGAATGTTAGTTTCTGTCCTAACTATATCTAACTAATTTTAGGATAGACTAATATAAAGCCATAGCTGATAGAATTGAAGGGAAATTCATTATGGTTGTACTACTCAGATAAAGATCACAGTGTATCATAGAGAGGGTCGTGTGGGTGTGAGAAAAGTGTGTGATTAAGCAAATCTCGATCCTGTAAACTCCCGTGTTCTATTATCCAAGTTCTCTGATAGTGGACTCTAGCATTCTTACTATGTCCGTAGATGTAAGTATTGTATATACCGAATTGCATTAACAAAGGTTTGTGTGTATTTCTCTCTTTCTGATTCGTGTTCTTGGCGTTGGCATTGTGCCTCGTTCATGATCCTGTCTTTTGCGCCTTGGCAGTGCACCCGGTACAAGTTCGTGTTCTTGGCGCTGGCTCTGGCGTCACATTTAGGGATCAAATCATAATAGTTTTGTTCAGGATTTTATCATAAACAAAGAACATATTGCAGTCTCCATTTTTTGTTTCCATTTATTAGAAATAATACTTTTCTCTTTTAATGCCCCAAGTAATATTGTAATTCTTGTGAATTTCTATAAGCAAGAGACTTATAAGTAGACTCTCTGCTATCACTGAATCAAAGAGAAACAATGAAAATACACCCACAACCGAGGGCTCAATTATCAAACAACTTTTAGCTCGGCATTATGAGTTTGAAACATTACATCAAAGGTTTGTTTCATAGTCAAAAGAGGGAACCTCAATGAAAACAATCCTACTTCACTATCTTAAATATATAATTTAACTTTTTATATGAGAAGATAACATTCTTAGGGGAGTGGGCATGGGAATGTAGTTTGCTCTTAGGAGGTTTCCCCATTATGGCTCATGATGTAACCACATTAGCAATACTGTTACATAAATAATTAGAAAAACAAGTTACAAGATTCGTCAGCTGTGAAAACCCCCTCTTATGGAGATGCTCTTGTGTGTTGTAAACCAATTTACCACTATTGATGCTTGACCAATGTCTACTACTGACCTTGTCAATTAGTTTATCCCTTTGTGGCATATTGTTATTGAGGAAGGGCTCTCCAACCAATATCCCGGCGATAGAAGCCCCCTGACCAGTTGATATTATTAACAGCTTGATATGCTCGATCACGTGCTTCTTCAAGATCATTTCCCTTGGCAGTAACCCCAAGTACGCGCCCCCCAGTTGCAATAAATCTTCCTTCAGAATCATAAGCAGTTCCAGCATGGAATATCTTGATACCTGGAGCAACAAGCTCAGCTTCTTCAAGGTTTTCAATCAAAGTTCCCTTCTCGTATGATCCCGGATATCCATTACTTGCCATTACCACAACCATGGCAGACCCAGGAGACCAGTTCAGCGATACCCCACTCAACTCTCCCCTGCAAGCTGCAAGCAGAACTTGTGCCAAATCAGACTCCAACCGAACCATCAAGACCTGCAAAAAAGTCCAAAAGGAAAAATGATACTCTTTGGTTAAAATGGCTTCACTATTAATAACATAAAACAGTGTTAATTTGACCATCCATTATCAAAAATTACACCCCGTTTGTTTTGAAAATAAACTGGTGATTGTTTCCGTGCACGTCTGCTAATCAGATAAGATCGAAGATATCAGTGTTAAAGATTACTAAAAGAAAGCTTTGAAAGGGTTGGATATCAATTTGTCTAACAGCAAAAATATATCAACTTGTGATCTGAAAACTAAAAAAGAATGACCCCCCAAACAAAGCAAAATGGACAATCATAGGTATTGAAGACATCAAAGTCAATTAATTTTTTTTTCAAAAGAATAAAAGAATGATACAGAGAAATTAAACCTATTAAATAAAGCTGCAAGTCAAACCAACATATCTAAACTATTGACTGTGCTTAGTGCATACATGAGAAAACTATTGATTCAACATAATTTGTGTCACTTGTTCCTTCTGATTGCTAGCCTGTTACTGTGTATTCCAAGGGTTAAGTACATAAATTAGAGACTGAATGTTATGACTTAACTGACCTGGCATTCTGGATCACCAAATCGCACATTATACTCAATTAACTTGGGCATGCCAGACTTCCTCTCAATCATAAGCCCGGCATACAAAACACCAACAAACTTGCAACCTTCTGCAGACATTCCTTTTACTGTTGGCATGATAATAGAATCCATTACTATAGATTGAAGTTCCTTGGTTAATATAGGAGCCGGGGAGTATGCACCCATGCCACCAGTATTTGGCCCAGTGTCACCATCACCAACTCGCTTATGGTCCTGAGCAGATTCTAGAGGAATTGCATTTTCTCCATCAACCAATGCAAAAAATGATGCTTCTTCTCCTTCTAGAAATTCCTCAACAATGACACGACAACCAGCAGAACCAAAATCACCCTTCACCAGCATTGAATCAACAGCTTCATATGCTTCTTCCAGTGTCATGGCAACAGTAACTCCTTTTCCAGCAGCCAGTCCATCTGCTTTGATTACAATTGGTGCTCCTTGTTCTTGAACATATTGCTTTGCTGCAGATGGGTCTGTAAACGTTTTGTACTGCACTATTAAGTCTATTATCAGTAAAAACTTTGACAAAAATCTAGTAAAATTCACATAAGCAGGGTGAAAAGAAAATGTAGACCCGAAATATATTCAAGGAGGGCAGGAAGAACATTACATACATGGAATTGAGAGAACAAGTAAGAGCACAAAACATGATGGTTCCATTAATTATCATCTACATCATTTCTTAAGCATATTTCAACCTGATTAATAGAACTAAGAGACAAGTAGACAACTCTTGTAAGAAAATCTCGACATAAGTTGCATATCAAGAACTAACACTAAGCTGTTTCAATTGATCCTCTAAGTGTGTAACAAAAGTTAGGGTTGATTCAGAACAAAACTTCTGTGACATGCACAAATATCATTCCAAGAGAATAAGTGTTAATCATTGATCTGGTTGATGAGATTCAGAACAAGAAGGCAAACCTTGGCAGTTGGAATATCATATTTGTCACACAAATGCTTCATGAAATTCTTAGACCCTTCTAAAGCAGCAGCCTCTGCAGATGGACCAAAAGTTGGGATCCCAGCCTTAACTAAATAATTTGCAAGACCTGCAACAAGTGGGGCCTCGGGTCCAACAACGACTAGTCCCACCCCCCAGTTCTGGCAAAATGATACTACAGCTGCTCCATCATAAACATCAAGGTTTGAGATGCAAGTTGCATTTCCTGAACTGGCAATTCCTGCATTGCCAGGGGCGCAGAACACAGCATCACAGGATGGTGATCGTTGCAAGGCATAGCAAAGTGCATGTTCACGTCCCCCTCCACCAATAACCAGAACAACCACCTTTTCTTCTTAGGCATGAGCAAAATATAAAAATAAAAAAAATCAGTACTTCATAACAAAAGGTCGTGGCTGGTTGATGAAAATGAAATTATATAAGATTGAGTAACTGCAGTGCTTACGAGAATTGTTATTTGTCTTAACGCCAACAGAAGCTGATGGCTCTGAACTCTGAGCAATACATTTTAAAAGACTGTGGAATGAGCGTGAAGGTGTATCCCTACTAAATTTATGATCAGTAAAGCTCCAATTCAAGGTCTCTACTAAGAAAGTAGAAGACTTGTGGAAACTACAGTGGTTTCTGAACCCAAATGAGTTAGAAATTCCATGCTTAGTGCAACCATGAAGATTCAGAGAAGTTCCAACATTGAAGGTGGTGCAAGACATTCTACCCCCTGTTCCACAATTATCCGCTTCTAAAAGAGATGATATAAAAGTGCAATCTCATAGAAAATGCGCTTAAAATTTTTAAAGGAATCAATTTTGAGTGGTGTCCCCGTATATTTACAACATGGGTTCAGTTAATTTATCAAACACCTTGTGTGCATGGAACACTAAAAGTTGACCCCTTTGTTTAATGGGTGTGCAGATTAACATGAGTTTGTAATAAAGGATAGAGTGAAAGAGGACAAAAAAATTAACGGTGGTTTGAAACACCAAAAAAGTTACCTTGAACGGCGGTGGAGTACGACTGAGAACGGAGTTAAGCCGGCGCTAACGTTCACCGACTGAGGAGATGAAAAGGCGCCGCTTCTGCAAGGACGTTCTTCGTCGGAGACAAGCAGAAGAAGCTGCCGCTGCTGCGGGGTAGTGAAGACTCAGGAGAGAGACGCGAAACGAGGGAATTGGATTCAATGCAGTTGGTTTAGGGTGAAGTTGGTGCATTTGGTGTTAATAGAAACATTTTTTTTATTTTTGTAAAAAAGAAAATTGAGATGGCAACATCATGTAAGACTTGACTGCATGACTGCATCCATATAGTGAATGCACACAATCCAGATCCCAAAACGAGAACCGTGGGAAATACTAGTATTTGAAAATATAATTTAATTTAAATAAAAGAGTCTTTTTTACTCGTAGACGTCTGTTTAATTGTGTGGTTCTTTTTGAGCTTTAAGTCCCTTTTATTATAAAAAAAAGAGTCCTTTTTATTATTAAAAATAAAAAAGAGAGATAGAGTCTTTTAAAAAAAAATAGAAAGAATACGATGCTTCTTCTATCTCATAAGAAATTGTAACAAAAAAAAACATGTTGGCAAATCCTTCCCCACCTTAATTTAGTTTTAAGTTTTAAATTTCAATTTCATCTTTTAAGCTTTCTTCTTATACTTTTTTTGACTAAAAAGAATATTCATTCATTCAAATTGGTAAATTGTGGCAACTTTTAAAATTAAAATAATGTTAGTCTTTAGTGTTTAGTGTTATTTGGATAGTGGCAACTAATTTGTTTATTTGGATTTTTGTTCATGTGACGTGATCACTTACATTTTTTTTTATTACAAAAGATGTCAAATGCATTTCGTTCATAATAGTCACAAAATACATATTAGAATATCATGATAAACATGAGAATTAGCTGTAAGCAAGACTATTCCTACAATACAAGAATGTGAACCACCTTGTCAGCCTCTCTTTAGAGAACTTGACATGACTTGGTTATTAAGATAGAAAACAAGTCCTTTCAAGAATTTAAAATACATCCAAATTCAAATTTTTAACAACCCTTTATTGAACTCATCCACCGCTACTTTGGCAATTAGCTCGAAAATAAAATTTGTACAGTCCAATTCACACACACCAAATGATAGTAGTTTGTAGTCTCCATAATATTGAAAGACTTTGAGGGTGGGGGACATCATGTGAGTTTTGGTTGCCATAAAAATGTCATCAGTATCTCTTAAACACATTCTTAACCACAACACATTAACCAGCTGGGGTTTTCTTCCACACTATATTGCTATCAACAACTGTTTGAGCGATGTAATGCTCTCCTCGGCGAACACTGAAAATTATGACATTTTGCCTTTCTTGTAGGAGCTAATTTCCACGCCAAATGATAGTAGTTTGTAGTCTCCATAATATTGTTCCACACTGCCTGATTCCTACTAGACCAGAGGCTCCATAAAGTCATACTCCAAGCAAGTATCATCACTATTAAATTTCTCAATGACTCCAAAAAATACTCCTTCATGCTGAACTATATCAGCAACCCCATAGGCGAAGCCAAGCACATTCTAACACTCCTTTACCACGGTACATTGTGCGAATAAATGGGTTGGAGATTCTACATCGACATCGCACCAAGGACAGCCACCAGGAACATAAACACCACGCTTAAAAGTTATTGATCTTTGATAGCAGTTTTAACTTCCATAGGGCCATTCAATTACCACTAACTTGGAGATGGCTAGTATCAAGCGTCTATTGCATCAAAAGCTTGCAGTCACTTCTCACTGAATAGTTGCCAGACTTTTCTACTCTCCATGACAAAGTATCAGTTTGCATCATTTGAAATAGAAGAGATTTGAGCACCTCACCAACCGAGTCACTCCGAGTCACAATCTAGTAAGTTGTGGAGCAAACCCTCACTCCAGCGCTTCGAAGATGAGCACATAAGATTACCAACACGCATGATCTTTTTTTTATCAGTACCAACACGCATGATCTTATGAGCACATAAGATCACTTAATTTGTTATGGATTTCAATTTGAGTAAATTATCACATTAGTCTTTTTTTTGGTACATTATCACATTAGTTTCTAAATTATCATTTTCTAACTATGAAAATCTATTAAATAGTCATTAAAATTTATCTCCGCGCCCATCAATTCAGTCTCTAAAATTTGCCGCCTAATAATTAATTTGATGCACTGAGATAAACTTTAGGAACTATTTAATCGATTTTCATAGTTTAGGATTAACTATGAGAAAAATTAATACTTCATGATTTAGTGAATGAGCTTGGGAATTGGAAGCTTGACACAATTAGCGTTTTGTTGCCGCAGGATGTTACAACCAGGATTCTCTCCCTGCTTCCTCCTAGCAGAGGATTGGAAAAGGATAAGAGACTCTGACCTGATAATCCCCTTGGTGATTTCTCTATATCAAGTGCGTGTTCTCTACTGGATAATGTGTCTAGACCTCCTAATGTTGATTTATGGAAGAACAATTGGAAGCTTCGCGTTCCGGAGAGAATTCGAACCTTTACTTGGTTGGTGGTTCGTGATAGAGTTTTGACAAACAAAAGGAAAGTTACAACGGGGCTTGAGAGCGTTCTGTGTTCTCATTGTGGCAATGTTTGTGAAGACCACCTTCATGTATTCTGGGATTGCCCGTTAGCTATGGCGATTTGGATTGGGCATGTAAAACCAGGTATGCGTTCAAATTTCTTTGGTGGTGACTTTTATCATTGGGTGGAGTTCAATCTTGTGGGTAATTTTTCTGGGCTTGATGGATTGAGTTGGGCTAGCACTTGGGCGACGACTTGCCATCTTCTTTTGTTGTGGCGTAATAAGGAGGCCCACGATCCTAATTTCATTTGACCTACTCGTGGTTGGTTGGGGGTCTATAAGAATTTACGGGTGTATGCTCGTGCGTCGAGTGTCATTAATCAAGCTAGTGCTAGGACTGAGTCGCTTATGCATATTAGGTGGCAACCTCCTGATCCAGGGGGTGGTGTGTTTGAGTACTGATGGTGCGGTGAAGTGGGATCGTCGTGTAACAGAGTGTTAACACCCAAAAATAATTAGGTCGTAGGGCGAGGACTGAATGAAGAAGGCAGTCGAGCCGGAGTATTGAGGCAGGTCACTAGATAAGGATTTTAAGAGATAATTACCTGAGAAAATGATCAAGGGAAGCCCTCAGGGCATATCACTAGATAATTCCCCGAGGAAGGGGTTAGCCCGAGGAGCAATGAGTGAGACCGATGAAGAGTACAGCCTCAGCCTATAGAGTGCCACAGCCAGGGTAGACTCGGGTGCCTGAGTTATTGTCTGGGAACGAAGGTTAGCTGAATGAACCAAGTGGCCGAGGCAAGACGGTTTTACTTGGAAGGCACGTAAGAGACATGCACGAAGATGGAACGTGGGAGCAGCTGAAGATCAAGCGAATGAGCGAAGTCTTGAAGAGCAGAGTGAGGGAGTTCACCCCACTAACCGTGCTAGTGAGATCATGGGTGGTTACTCCGCCTCCTTAGGGCTTAGGAACAATGATAATCGTTGATCTTAGACTGATCCAACGGTAGGCAAATGTTGGCTGTGTTAGTGGCCGACGAGGGTCTGTGTATATAAATAGGAGAGTAATTGTACATAAAAAGGAGGAATCAATCAATAAAAAACTCTACGTTTATTTCATCTATCTGCTTTTATCGCACTTTATCTTTATTTTTTATGCATTAGCCAGTAGTATAATCCAACCCTCGCAGTCCCCTCTCACCTAACATGACCCTTTCTAGAGGAGTCAGGATACCCACAGTCAAGGAGCAGAGTTCCCTCCTTGGCGCAATCGCTTGAAGAACAAGGAATCGAAGAACTTGCTCAAACCTCTAGCCGAATTCAAAGCTAGGACCTAAGAGTTTGAACCAAGGAACAACAAATTGGCACGCCCGGTGGGACTAGAACAGGTGAACAGACCATTGCGTTTGATTTGCCTGGACTGAATTATCATTGGCGTATGCACCTGCGCTATGGGAAAAACCTAAGTATGGATTCGTCTTCTGCTTCAAGAAAGGCAACTGTTGCGAAAGGCCGAATCACAAAGCCAGTAGGTGTTTCAGGGAATACTACTGCAACGGTTACTGCGGAATCGAATGAACTGCCTCACCAAGAGGAGGAGCCTGTGGTCATGACCACCTCATTCATTCGGCAACAAATTGACATGGGGATACATGATATAATGTACCAAGTGTCCCAACAATTAGCTGACATAGTTAAACCTATGGTGCACAATGAAGTGCAACAAGCCAAGGAATTGGAGCACATGCATGCAACACAAGGTGGCAGCCCCACCAACCCCATTTTCCCTGGCCAATTACACAGAGGACATCCTACTTCTCTGAGAGGCACGCATCAGTCCCTGCCATACACCAACCCAGTTGGACCTCAGCAGGCATCCTTCTATGCTTCTATGGGAGGTATGCATCAGTGTTCACCGAGTGAGAGTTTGACTGGGCCTCAGCAGATGTTCTCTCATCAGGTATGCCCTTCTCATGTGATTCCTCAGCCCATTACGTTTGCCACTGCCAACACTAGGGGGCGGTTTTTGGCAAATGTCACTAATACGACTTCTCTTCAGCAGGGACAAGTGAAATTTGCCCGAAGGCCGCCCGAGGCAGTGGGCTCGGTGGGTTTTCCGCAAGGACCATCCTATTGATGCTTTGCCACGGCTAACTACTCGGCCTACGCAGGGGGGGCAAGCCTTCTCCCCGAAATCAGGGAATGACAGGACCAGTGGGTATTTCCCGAGTCGGCAGTGGGCCCAGAGTCCACCTAACTCGACAAGCCGACCTCCTAGCCAGCCGTACCCCGGAGCACTCAGTACCTACCCGGCGGGTTCCTATATACAGACACAGATGAATGTTGCTCCGGCCGAGCAGCCATGGAATCAACTTTCACCTCACCGAGGCATGCAAACATCTGTACCAGGAACTGGCCTTGTTAACCTGGCCCAAGTAGTGCCTGGGCAACCATGGACAGACGCTCCACCTCAGTGTTTGCTGGTGTTTTTAGCAAACAATCACTGGTTTTATTAGAAATGTTTGTGAGATTAAACCAGAAATCTCCAAAGCAATTGCCTTTAAACACCGCAGTTTGTCAACAAATATATTTTAAAAAGAGAGACAATTCACCATGAAAATGGAAATCAAAGAAAAAGGAAGTGATAAAATGGAACGCAGAAATGTAAAATGACTTGTATGGAAAGTAATAAATTGCATTGAATGAAAAGAGAATGGTGTACAAATTCACATACGTTGTACAATAATTCCTTCACTCTGTTTTCGCTGTGACTTGGAAGTTAGAGTTTCAGAACTGTGTGTTTGGTATAATAATTTGTCACCTTGATTTCTATGTAGAAACTCCTACTTATACAGAAAATAATGGCTGAAATGTAAACTGCTATGGACACGTGGCTATGTCTCACTAACCAATGATGGACTTCGTGCCACGTTCGATGCCACACACTGCCCACGTCGTATTAACCGTAGTCTTGAAATTCGACACAACTGTCTGCCAATAACTGCTTGACGAAGTCCTGAATACACTGTCCTGTCGAAAACTCTTTCCTGTCGAATCTGTCGAATTGGTGAAGACCTCTTCTATCGAAAACATGCTGAGATGACTTGAATGTCACTCTAAAGGCATTATGAATGATCTTTAATGAAAAGTCAAACCCTATTAATTAACCACTCAAAAACCTTGTCGAAATCCTAGGCTAACAAATTGCCCCCCAAAAATATCTTTTTCGACAGCACGTGTTAAGGAAGAAAAAGAATATTTTTTGAAGATTTCGAAACGTCACCTCCAACAACTTTGCATTAAATGGTAATAGGCAAAAATAATCATGACCTTGCACAGACAAAGCGAACCGTTTCATTGGGCCACGTCATTTGGTTGGTAGACCACGTCTTTTCAGAACCTCAAACGTGCGAAGCGTCGTAACTGTGCAACCGTTGCACCTCTAACGTATAAATACGTTTCACTTCATCTTCTTCATTCTTACGCTCCCTTTGAACCTTAAACTCTGAAAATTTCTCAGCTAACCTTGCCTCTTCACGAAAGCTTCAAACTTTTTCACCTTTTCGACATTTCCACTAAGAACACAACCCTCTTTGTTCGTTATTTACAACAGATGGCTTCTTCCAGCGCTCAACCTCAAAAACAAACAGTTGTTGTGCATGGCTTTGAAGGCTTCGTTGAAGAACCTTCACCAACTTGGTTTAATCAGATACTTATTCCATCTGGTAAACCTTTTACCCACGCTTATTTAGGTCCTCTTCCTGACCCCATAGAAAGCGAAGAAGTTAAAGCGATTTTTCCTAGTCACCGCAAACTTCAACCCAGAATTTTTGAAGAAACTCCTTTTCATTTGGAATTTCTAAAAAACCCCAACAGAGTATTTAGATCTGCTCCTAAGGTAGAACAAAGTGATTACCTCGCATGGCTTGACAAAGTTCAAAAACAAAAGGAAACCATTTGGCAAGAACAGGGGATTTTCGACATTATCCAACTGTCGAAATATGGACCCAAATACGACAGCACTATGATTCTAGCAGCATTGCAGTTATGGGATATATCCACTCATAGTCTCCATCTGAAATGTGGCATGTTATCTCCCACTCTGTTGGATGTAGCTGCCATTACTGGCTTGAAACCACTGGGTGAAACCTTTGACCCTAAACTGGCCACCAATGACTATGGCTTCTCATTTAACAACCCTACCTTTAGTGCTTATATTGCTGATCATCATGATACTGAGAATGTTGAAGTATCTGATTTAGAACACATAGCTTTTCTTACCCTATGGTTGTCATGCTTTGTCTTTTGCTCCCGTTCTCTCCAAGTAGCAAAAGTTTTCGTTCCTTTGGCCATTCAACTCCATAAGGCCAAGAATATCAATTTAGCGAAATTGGTTCTAGGAAATCTCTATCAGCATCTTGATGGTGCTGCCCTCGAATTGAAAGAAGGCGAACCAACTGATAAACTGCTCATTGCTGGTCCTATGTGGCTTATGCAACTTTGGCTCTTAGCCACTTTTGAATCAAGGTTGAATTTGTTTATTCCCAAGGAAATTCGACCAACCTTACCAACTAGAAGAACAGAAGGAGTTCGACTAGAACAATTAAGGAATAGGGAGAAGAACTTGTCTTATGAGGAAGCGTTTTCCATGTACTTCGACATCTTCAACAAGTGCACTACTTTCGTTGATGCTATGGCGCCTTTTGTCAAATGCACTTTTGGACCATCTTGGTTCATCAACGAATTTCCTTCTAAATCAACAGAAAATGCCGAAGAAATAAACCAAATCTGGCAAGCCTATCTTTCGCCCTCTCTTCTTTCAATAAGGCTCTCTCCAAGCAACAACAAAAACAATCTTGGCATTAGCAGGTATTTTCCCAGCTATTTTTCAAGGCAATTTGGGCTATGCCAACTTCGACCGGCCCCGGTCTGCTTGCACAGGAGAGAGTTCAACACTCCAGAGACAGAGCAAGCTTATCAGCAAATCTTCAAGAATTTTCGCTTCAAAGATTTGCTCTTTGAACCTGCTAAATTTCAACCAAACTTTTCTTGTACGAAGGCATTTCAAGATTGGTGGGGTGGATACTATACTAAAGCTTTTAGAGGAAAAACTGATGCAGAAATTTCGAAAATTTTGTATTCAGCTTTTCCCTCTCAAATTGCTGAGAAGAACAAATCCCCAGGTATCCTCAGATAATTGGAAACATAATTCTTCATTAGTTAAAATTTTAAAACCATTTACTTGATAAAATCTTTGCATTATGAACAGCTGCTGTTTTACAGAAAAAGCCCACTAAAGCAACATCAAAGCAAAACAAGCCAACAGCAAGAACACCACCCAAAACGAAGAAGAAACTTGTGGTTAAATCCACTTCCAGCTTACCCCAAATAGAGGTATATCTTTGTAAATTGACTAAACCTTTTAAGTAGAAAGTTCGACCATATTTCATCACCTTTATTTCTTTTTCCTCTTTCAGAAGAAACCTGGAATAACAAGTCCTCTTGCAATAGGGAAAAGTCTACTTGTTTCCAGTTCTGAGGTAACAAATATATCTTCATTTCTGTTTCAAGTTTCTTCGACTCTTTTAACACTTAATTGTGTTTTAAACTCGTGTTTCTCTTTCGCAGGATACTGATAGTGATGGTGATAACATACCTCTTATTCACCGGTCAAGGAAACGAATGCAACCTGAATCCCAAGCAAGCGCTAAAGGGATTGTGATCAAAGAACCACAAGAGCAATCTCATGGACCTCCCCCTAAGAGACTTCACACATCAGTCGAAGTTCCCGTTGTCGAATCTGTAGCTGCTCCAAATGTTCTTTCGACTGAACACATTTTGCCTACACCATCAACGCCTGAGGAAATCTCCACAGTAATTCCAACTACCCAAAATTCTCCTATGGTTGTTGACGTCGAAGGAACAAGCAACGCTACTAACGCGAATGTTGAAATGGAACTTGAGCGAACTAACGAGCAAACACCAGACGTGGCAGGCGCTAAGGATTCAATCACAGAGACGATTGAAATTGAAGCTCAAGAAAAAGTTTCTACCAAAGAATCAACTAGTAGCGCTATGAGTGACCAGGAGTTTTCACTGATGAAGACGACAAATCCTTTGGCTGCTCTTAAACACTTGCTGAGCCTCTCTTCCTCTTCTCCTGCCATGGTCTCCAGTGCTTCGACTACTTCCTTGACCTCTGTTACTCAAGAGACTACTGAAGAATTGCTTCAGCAATTAAAAGCTAAGGTCTTGGAAGGCAATCTCTTTACTAAGATTGAAGAGAACCCATCAGAAAGCTTTGCAATTAAGGACATCGCTCAAAAATTGCTGCAATCAGAGCCTAATGCCAAACTTTTTGCTTTCCTGATCGAATTTTTGCCAGTCTTTGAAACTTTTGCACTTCACATCAGTAAACGCTCTGAAATTTCCAGGTTGAAAAACCAAGAGGCTGCACTTCATCAAGAGAAAATTGATGCCTTCAAGGTTTCTCAAACCCCCATTGATGAATTAGAAGTTCAAATAACGAAGGATGAGCAAGAACTTGCTAACTGGAATTCAAAAATTCAGCACTATGATGAAGAGATAAGAATTCTCCAAACAAAACTGGCAAATGCTAAATACCAAAAAGGCTTAGTGCAACAAAGGATGGAGACCCCTAAGTCGAAGATTGAAAAGGCAGCTACTGAGGCTCTTCAACATTTTGATGAGGCTCAAAAGCACCAAACAACTATTGCTCAACTGGACAAAGAGTTAAACTTTCTGGAGTCTTCGATTGCTGTGGGAACCAAGATCCTCTACAGGCTCAAGCATTCTCTTCAAAGCCTTTAGTAACTTGTAATAGTGTAGAACTTCTTTTAATGGCTATGTAATTATTTTGATTGACTACATCACCATTTTGAACCAATTTACGGTTTTATCTTTGCTCAATTCTAACTTCGTTCAATGTTGGCTTATACTGTTTTAAATACTTGCCATTTATTTTGAAGATTCTGTTTTCGTCACCCAATTCTTCGACTTCGTATGCCCCATTAGAAAAACATTGCAATATACGAAATGGACCTTCCCAACTGGGTGACCATTTACCCAAGACTCTATCTTTTTTATCCATAGGCAACAACACTTTCCAAACTAAATCACCTGAATTAAAGGTTTTTAACTTAACCTTTTTGTTATAAGCTTTAGCTACTCTTTCCTTCTGTCGAATAAGCATTTCCAAAGCTAACAACCTTTCTTCGTCTAAATCAACTAACTCATCAAGCATCATATTCCAATAATGATCAAAAGGAATCTCATACTGTCTTTGAATTCTTGTTGATTGTAAACAGATTTCAACAGGCAATACTGCATCATGTCCAAAGGTTAACCTATATGGAGTAGCATTTATAGATTCTTTGGGGTGAATTTCTACAAGCCCATAAAATTTGATCTAAAGTGTTATGCCAATTTTTGGGTTTTTGCCCAACATGCTTTTTAATCAAGTTAATAATGATCTTATTGGCAGCTTCCACTTGACCATTGGCTTGTGCATAATATGGTGTCGAAGTTAATAACTTAAAACCAATTTCAGAAGCAAATTCCACCATTTTTCGACCAGTGAAAACAGAACCCTGATCTGTAGTTATGGTTTCTGGAATTCCATACCTATAAATAATATGATTTCGGATAAACCGTATTACTGCTTCTTGATCAACATTGGTTAAAGGTATTGCTTCTACCCATTTGGTAAAATAATCAATTCCCACTAATATATACCTATGACCTTTTGATGATGTTGGTTTTATTTCTCCAATTATATCTAGAGCCCAACCTCTGAATGGCCAAGGTTTCACTATGGCATGCAATTCATTTGCAGGCACATGTTGTATTCCAGCATGCTTTTGACACTCTTGGCATCCTTTGGCAAACTCTATACAATCTTTCAACATTGATGGCCAATATATTCCTTGTCGAAATAATAGCCATTTCATTTTATGGCCTACTTGGTGTGAACCGCAAGCTCCACTGTGTGTTTCAGAAACTGCTAAATATGCCTCATTTTCATTAAGACATTTCAATAATACTCCTTCAGGAGTTTTCTTAAACAATTCGTTTCCAATTATCACATAGCTTAAAGCTCTCTACTTTACCTTTTTATTGGTATTTCCTGTGGGATTTTGCAAGTATTCTACAATAGGCTTTCGCCAATCATCATTGGCCATATTGTCAATAGCAAAAACTTCTGCTAAAACAACTTCACCAACAATGTGATGTTCAATACATTCCTCATCTATATTTGTTGCCCCCCCCAGTTTTTGGTGTTGACAATAAGGATGAAGAAATATCATCAGATATGAGTTTCTCTTTTATTTCGATTAATTCTTCAAGGCTTTGTTTTGAAACTCTATAACCTGATGCAATTTGGGCCAAATCATTCGCCACTTGATTATCAACTCGTGGTAAATGTTCTAAGTGAACAGAGTCAAATCTCTTTAACAAGGAATTGGCCATAATAAAGTATTTAATAAGGTGTTCTTTAATACATTTATATTCTTTGGTCATTTGTTTGATAACCAATTCTGAATCACCTTTTATTTCGATACATCTTGCCCCCAGCTCAAGTAAAATTTCAAGGCCTATAATTAGAGCCTCATACTCAGCTTCATTATTGGAGCAATGATTTCGAATCTTACACTTGTACTTCGTTGGAATATTATTTGGTGAAATAATTAAAACACCAATCCCAACTCCTTTTTTATGACTTGAACCATCAAAATACAACCTCCAAGGATATGTGTCTACGAAATGTAATGTTTCTTCGACAACAGAGTGGTCTACTATAAAATCAGCAACCACTTGTCCTTTAATTGATTTTAAAGGTTGATAAGTTAAGTCATATTCAGACAAAGCTAAAGCCCACTTACCAATTCTACTATGCATGATTGGTTTCGACAGCATATGCTTAATAATATCAGAATGCGAATAAACACAAACATTAGCTGGCTTTATATATTGCTTTAACTTTGTGCAAGAAAAATACAAGCAAAGGCACAACTTTTCTATAGAACTGTACCTAGTTTCAGCATCTATTAAGACTCTACTAAGGTAATATATGGCTCTTTCGACACCATTATCATCCTCTTGAGCTAACATGCTACCTATTGTTTTTTCAGATGCTGCTATATACAATTTGAGCACTTTGTTCCTAATAATAGGCATTAGAATTGGTGGTTTCATCAAATAAGACTTAATTTCTTCAAAGGCTGCTTGATGAACTGATTCCCATTTGAAAACTTCTTCTTTCTTCAGTCTCAATAATGGCGAAAATGCTTGAGTTTTGCCACTTAGATTTGATATGAATCTTCGTAGGAAATTGATTTTTCCCAACAATGATTGAAGTTCTTTTTTGGTTGAAGGAGCTTTCGTTTCAATTATAGCTTTAGTCTTATTCTGATTGATTTCAATGCCTTTTTTGTGCACCACAAAACCCAAGAAATCTCCTGCACGCACACAGAAGGTACATTTTAATGGATTCATTTTCAATCCATATTTCCTCATTTTTTCAAAAGATTGTCGAAGATGGTCTAAATGACCATTTTCTGAGGAAGATTTAACCACCACATCATCTATGTATACTTGCATAAAGTTTTCAATAAAATCATGAAACATACAATTCATTGCCCTCTGATATGTAGCACCAGCATTTTTTAAACCAAATGGCATTACTACCCATTCATAAATACCTAATGCCCCTGGACAACGAAATGCAGTTTTCGATACATCTTCTTCAGCAATAAAGATTTGATTATACCCAGAATAACCATAAAGCATGCTGAGGTATTCAAATCCTGCTGCTGAATCTATCAACATTTCTGCCACAGGCATTGCGTATTCATCTTTGGGAGTTGCATTATTCAAGTCTCTAAAATCTATGCAAACTCTAAGAGTGCCATTTTTCTTAATTACAGGAACTATATTAGCTAGCCATTCGACATACCTGGCGGTTCTGATGAATTTGTTTTTGAACAACCTTTCGATCTCCTCTTTAATTTTAGTTAATATTTGAGGAGCAAACCTCCTTGGTATCTGCTTCACTGGCTTCTTCTCTGGTCGGATTGGCAATTGCAATTCCACAACGTCTCGACTCAATCCAGGCATTTCGTCATAGTCCCAAGCGAAGCAATCTTTGAACTCCCTCAGTAATGTTATAACTTGGGTTTTCAATGCAACATCCAGGTATGCACTAACAAAAGTTGGCCTCTTCTTTGAGCCATCTCCCAAATCCACTTCCTCCAATGGATCTTGAGCCTGCATTCGCTTTGTTGAATCTCTAGGATCTTTTTCAAACCCTAATGGCTCATTATCATAAATGCAATCAAGCTTTCCATTCATAATAATGCCATTTTCGTCTTCAGAATCTTTGGCTTCGACAGCCATTGTTTGATGATTTAAATCGGCTTCCATAGCCGCTTTTAACTTATTTTCGGCCATATAAGCCGTAATCTTATTCCATGCATTAGGAACTGACATAGGAAACATTTTAAGAATCAGAATACCACCCCTCAGGTTGGGCAGTAGCATCTCCTATTATTTGCCTTTCCCAAACAAAACCATAGTTTGGATGCAAATTTACTGAAGCAAATACATTATCAGCAGGAATGTATGCCTCATTAGAAGATGGACATGGCGCAATGTTCGCCAATCTTTTCTCAAAATTTTCCTTGGTGATGTGATTTACGTCAGCACGAAAATAACTTTGGTCTGCTTCAATGTATTCGACAAGACCATCTTCCTTCCACATCACTAGTCTTTGATGTAATGTTGAAGGCACAGCACCAACTCCATGTATCAACTCCCTTCCAAGCAACATATTGAAGTTTGCTTTGGAAGCAATTACTAAGAACAGAGTGGTCCTCTTGATAGTTCCAACAATCAATTCCACTTCAATGGCTCCAAGAGAGTAACCAGTTTTGCCTTCGTAATTACTCAAGACAATATTATGTGGCTTAAGGTCAGTGATGGATATGCCTATTTTCTTCATAAGCACTTCAGGCATAAGATTCACAGCAGCACCTCCATCAACTAACACTTTGTTGATGCCAATACCATTAACCTTAGCCTGAATATATAAAGGTTTTAGGTGATTCTGCATACTGGTATCTGGCCTCTCGAAAGTAGCCATCTGCTCTTCAACACAGCCATCATTCATCACATAGTAACACATGGGTTTGTGACAAGCCATATCTTCAGTGAAATCTTCTTCCTCACTGTTAGGCACAATTATGACATCATACTCCAGTGGCAATATTGACACCACATTACAGACGACATCGAAGTCATCATCAGAATCATCAAAACCAGAACCTATGTCCTCATCGAAGTCAGATTGAGCTTCTTTCCCTTTAAATATCGAAGATGGAGGACAGATTCTTTCAAGTGCAGGCCTTCTAGGTTTTTCCATCAGAACATCCTTGCCTTTTGCCTTATTTACCACACTTGTAGGCTTAGCAACATCAGTACTGGTACTTGCCTCAACCTTAGAAGCCACTTTCTTATCACCCAACTGGACTTTGATTCCAAAGTGACTAGGAACCTTGTTTACGTCTACAGAAGCTTTCTTCTTCTGTTTTCTCTGAAAACGACGCCACTGGGTTTTAGTCATAGGATTCTTACCTTTATAATTATTCCGATAATTATACTTGTTGGAATCATCTTGATGAACAACTTGAGCAGGTGCATTGTTGTGAACCCATTTTCCAACAGGGGAATTCGTTTGTGGAACGAAGGATTTACCAAACAGTTTAATGGATCCTTTCTTTCCTGGCTCTTGGCTTGTCGAAGGCTTAGTCGAAGCACTAGCCTTGCTAGATGAAGGCTTAGTCGTAATATTGGCCTTGTAACCAGGAAGTTCAGTGCTACCAAAATCGAAGGATGGCCTATTATCAAGCCATTTCCTCTTACGTTGTTCCTGATCTTGGTACCCTTCAACAGCTTTAGCTGCCTCTTTGTCGAAAACAGCACTGCACCTTGGACATAGCATAACCTCAGAATTGTTCCACTTACATCTGTTGAGGAAATCTATCAACTCCTCTTCAGCTTTTGGGAACACAGCATGTAACTTTCCATCATACTCTTTCAAGGTTATCTCTTGTTTCATCCCTTCAGCATATATAAAACCTTCTAATTTCTTGGTGGAGGATTTAAGTTTCTTTGGAGGATCTTTCATTTCAGCATCTACCATGTTTACACTTGCTTCGACAGGTTCTGAATACATGGCTTCAGCTTTAGGTAAAGGGTCATTCACAACTTGCATTGGAGCTTTCATCTTTCTATCCTCAAATTTTAATCTACCTTCTTCAATTGCTTTTTGCACAAGATCCCTGAAAAGCACACAACGGTCAGTGTTATGTCCCAAAAAATTATGGAACTTACAATAACCCCTTTTCTTCCTCTGGTCAAGAGTTGGTACTCTTAAACCATTAGGTACCAATATCTGACCATCTTTTACTAACAGATCAAATATTTCATCACATTTAGTAACATCAAAAGTATATGTCTTAGGCACAAATCTGTCATTTTTTGGCTCAACAGGATTTTTCCCATTAGCAGGCCTTAGTAATTTACAAGTATAAGGAGGACCAGGCTTGAGTTCAGCCACGTCTATCTCCTCTTCTTCGACATCACCGAATGCGACGTCAAATTCTTCATTGACATATGCAATTTTTTCTTTTTTAGGAAACCTAGTTGACCTAGATTTCTCCTCTTTTAACCTTTCAACTTGTCGAACTCTATCAGCTAGTTGGGCCATGTCTCTTAGATAAGACGTGTCCAATTTCTTTCTGATTGAATAATCAAGACCACCAGCAGCCATTTCGACGAGTTCTTGTTCAGGCACTTGTGTGAAACAACGAGCCTTCAGTAGCCTAAACCTATTCAAATAGTCATCAACAGTTTCAGGCACTTTGCGCTGAACACTGGCCAATTCTTTGAGACTAATCTTAGATTGGCCCATGTAAAACTGCGCATGGAATGCTTTTTCTAATTGCCCCCATGTGAAAATAGAACCAGGGGGTAATGTAGTAAACCAAGTAAAAGCATTTTTTGTTAAAGAATTTGGAAAATATTTCATCTTCAAATTCTCATTTTGGGCTATATCCCCAGACTCAGTCAAATAACGAGCAATATGTTCGACAGTAGACTCTTTTGTGTCACCACCAAACTTAGTATATTTAGGAACTTTCCAGCCCCTTGGTAACTCAGTTTGTAACACATATTCACACAATGGTGATATGAAATTTGGCCTATGTAAGCCTACATTAACGCCATTTTGTGTCAATATAGTTTCTACTAAAGTGGCTATATTATCTTGAGCGCCAACATTATTTTGTTGCACTTGTCGAACAACTTCATCAGCGTTCTGATTTCGATTTACCAGAACAACTTCAGGAACATGATTCGCAGTTCCCTGACGTTCACCCACATTCACTGGGACTTCGACTGGAATTGTTCTTTGGGTATTAACAGGCATTTGCCTATTACTAATATTTGGAGCCCCAAAGAAATCTGCAATTCGACCCATTTGTTTGGCTAACATTTGGTAACTAGTATCAGTATTTTGAATCAATGGATTAAAAACTGTACCGATTTGTTGGGTTAACATATTAACCATATCATGATTGCTCTCATCAACTTGTTGTCGTAAGGCAAACAGAGATTCATTGGTTAATGCTGGGGGATTTCGACCCATTACACTTTCAGAAGAAACATGTACAGGAGACATGGTCGAAATATGTGGCATTCCAGTAGGCATGCCATATGATCCAGAAGGAAATGCAGGAAAACTTACATTATGAAAATGTGGATTTAAACCGCTTCCTATTGCCATATAAGGACTATGAAGTCCCATATGTGACGGCAAAGGCATAGGCATAGATGCCATGTTTGACTGCGTTGATCCAACGTTAGTCATTGATACTGAAGGAATGGTTGTTGATGATGATGGGGATATTGTTCCCACAACCACCCCTGCATTTACGTTTGCAGAGTCTACTATTGTTCCCTGTTCTTGTGAAACCACAGGATTAGAACTAGACGTATTATTAGTATGACGAACCATTTTTCCACTTCTTAAGTGCATGCAAATACAAACACATACAAGAACATAGAAAAATTACGTATTAAAGGCAAACGGTCCCACTGGGCGTGCCAATTTGTTTGCTGGTGTTTTTAGCAAACAATCACTGGTTTTATTAGAAATGTTTGTGAGATTAAACCAGAAATCTCCAAAGCAATTGCCTTTAAACACCGCAGTTTGTCAACAAATATATTTTAAAAAGAGAGACAATTCACCATGAAAATGGAAATCAAAGAAAAAGGAAGTGATAAAATGGAACGCAGAAATGTAAAATGACTTGTATGGAAAGTAATAAATTGCATTGAATGAAAAGAGAATGGTGTACAAATTCACATACGTTGTACAATAATTCCTTCACTCTGTTTTCGCTGTGACTTGGAAGTTAGAGTTTCAGAACTGTGTGTTTGGTATAATAATTTGTCACCTTGATTTCTATGTAGAAACTCCTACTTATACAGAAAATAATGGCTGAAATGTAAACTGCTATGGACACGTGGCTATGTCTCACTAACCAATGATGGACTTCGTGCCACGTTCGATGCCACACACTGCCCACGTCGTATTAACCGTAGTCTTGAAATTCGACACAACTGTCTGCCAATAACTGCTTGACGAAGTCCTGAATACACTGTCCTGTCGAAAACTCTTTCCTGTCGAATCTGTCGAATTGGTGAAGACCTCTTCTATCGAAAACATGCTGAGATGACTTGAATGTCACTCTAAAGGCATTATGAATGATCTTTAATGAAAAGTCAAACCCTATTAATTAACCACTCAAAAACCTTGTCGAAATCCTAGGCTAACACTCAGATACCGCAGCAGCCAGGGGCGCAGGGTCTCCCAGATACACTGTGGCGACCAACGCCTCCACCTGAAAGACCATCGGGGGCCCAACTCCTGGATCCTAATTTGATAGCCGACACTATTAAGAAGTTCTTCGGCGTTTAGCTGAAACCGCTTGATAGACCAGTGTACAGGAAGTCTTACCCCGAGTGGGTGGATAGATTGGTGCCTCTGCCCAGAGGATTCAAAAGACCTGATTTTGCCACATTCTCCGGGGATGATGGTAAATCTACTATGGAGCATATCGGCCGATTCACGGCCCAGTGTGGGGAAGGAAACCAGAACGAATTCCATAAGTTGCAGTTGTTCCCTTTGTCCCTGACAGGAACTGTCTTCTCTTGGTATTCTTCTCTCTCACCCGATTCTATACAGACCTGGGCAGACATGGAAAGGTGCTTCCATGACAGATTTTATTGGCCACAGCCTGAAGTTACCGCAGCCGATCTCAAGAATTTACGGTAGAAGGTGGATGAGGTAGTGACTGACTTCATTGAAAGATTCAGAAAGATAGCCGGAAAGTGCTCAGTACCTTTCCCAGAATCTCAACTTACTTCCATGGCCATCTCTGGAATGCACCCTCAATTGAAGGAAAAGCTCGTGGGACAGGCTTGTAGTGACCTCGGTGGTTTAGCTTCCAGGGCTGTGCAAATTGAGCAATTCATACAAGAAAGAGAAAGGAAGAGGGCTACTAGAGCTCGAGGGCCTCAATTGATATCAGTAGTGGATGCAGCCGAGGACTCAGACTATGATGAGTCAGTCGATTACACGGCAGACATCCTGGTGGCTGAGATAGTCAAAGGCAAAGCATACCTCTGTCTTGCTCTTAAGCCTGCCAAAGGAAAGGAGAAGGACGAAGCAGAGAACAAAGTTGAATACTCCTTTGACATATCCAAGGCTGATCAAATATTTGATTATCTTCTCAAGGACAAACAGATTAAGCTCCTTGATGGCCATAAGATTCTCCCCCTGTGGACATAAAAGGGAAGAAGGATTGTAAGTGGCACAATTCATTCAGTCATGCCACTTCCAATTGTATTATCTTCTGCCGAGCCATTCAAGAGGCTATAAAGAAAGGGAGGTTCAAGATGGCCGATAAGGGAACGCAGGAGATGAGCATTGATACTGATCCTTTCCCCAGCATGAGCGTTAATATGGTCTCCTTTTCAGGAAGTGACCGAGGGAAAGGAAAAAAGAAGTATGTATGGGTCCCCAAGCAGGAGGCACCCCCGGATAAGAAAGTATCTGTCTTTGACCGCTTAAGGTCACCCCTCAAAGGGTCTACAGTGGTAGACCGCGTGGCGTTGTTGCAAGAAAGGTTACAGTTGGGAAGGCCGAGCCAGCCCCAAGGGACCCAAAAGAAACTCCCGAAGCCAGGGAATCTTGTTTAAGACCTCAGAGATCTACACCTATCCAAGCTTAACTCTGGGAATAATTCTGGGAGAAGTGCACCTCGGATTCAGGATGTGACGGAAAGACTGCGGTACGCTTCACTTGGGGGCACGGTAGGCCTGCCCGTGGTTCAGCTAGGCAAGCCACTGTGCCAGTCCCAGGCGGGGAACCTCATACCAAAGATGAAAGAAGGGCCGCGCAGATCATTGAGACCCAAGGGTCAACATCAGTAGATATTACCGTACTTAACGACCGCGAATTAAGGGCTGTCAGAACAGTAAAGCCACCATTAGAAGTGCCACAAGGTCAATGGATGACACATGCAGCAGCGGAAGCGCCAGCGCCGGTGATTGTCCCCAAATCTCGTTCCCGAAAGAGAAGGCAACAGAGGGCGATGGCCTACCACAGAATGAGGGAGACCCTCCAGATGCTCACATCGGCTAGAGAATGGAACGCCCAAGCCATCCCCACAGCCACTATGGCTACGGCTTTGGAACAGGCCTTCCCAAAACCGGTCAAGGAAACAGCTCCAGAGCGGCCAAACCTCGACGCAGCTGATCCTAGTGCACCTGATGAGACAACGGAGGGACCCAACGCCATGATAGGAATGATGGATACCCCTCATAGCCCACTGACTGAGGCAGTAATAGGATGTCTATATGGGCCTAATAGCCCCAAGCCACCTCAGTCGGCCAATGTGCCTCACATTGAAGGGGCTATGACGAAGGAGGAACTGGCAGAGGACGACCTCCTGGGAGAAGATGAAGAGAACCCCTTTGGCCCTCTGAACTTTGACGAGGACTCCTTGACAGGGTCAATCCTGGACGATATCATGGACGAGGCCGATGGGGCGTATTATGCTGACATAGAGATGGTGGGCCTTCTTCCACCTGAATTCTGGGGTAATATATAAAGATCAACCAAGAGCTCTTGAGGGAGATGTCTTTGCTAAGGGGGGAGAATGGGCTGCTGGTGTGGTTTAAATATATGCAAGTATACATAGTCACACAAGTAATAAAGTGATAAGAAAGGTCGAACCCACAGGGATTATGTATTGTAAATTTTTGTAGTTCAAAGTGTACACTTAGTGTGTCTACACTATTCAGTATTTTTGGTTTGGAGTTTTCAAAGTAAGTAAAATAATAATAAGCAATAAAATGTGTGAGAAATCAGTTGGAAAAAGTAGTTGAGATGTTTTCACCAAGTACTTTACTTCTAAGTGTTTTAATGGAGTATGTAGTGTGGGAACACTGGATGTAGATGGATCAGTTTGTGCCTTTCAGCACTTCTCTTCAGAGTTTCATTACAAGCTCTTATGATCTTTGTTTTTTACAGTAAAGAAAGGTTTGTCAATTCCTCCCTTGCCTCCTAACAATGATCCAAGTTGCTAAATAGGTTCACTCTTGTAATTTTATTATCCTAAGGACTATGCTATCCTATGTCTAGGTTTTAGCATGTATTTAACAAAGTTTCCTTTATTAAATACTTGTCCTTATTAACTCTTGAGTTCATAAATGTAGCCCATGTCTGCTGCTACAAGTTTTACCTATTCTAAAGTGATCAATTCCAGAATAAGTTGAAAGAATTGTTATGCAAGAGTTTAAAGTGTTTACACTACATAAACCATAATAACATATTTAGAAGTTCATTACAAGGTTAGAACATCTCAACTTAAGGGAATTTAGCTCATGTTACTCATGTTATAAAGCAAAGAATATGCAAAGAACATAAGTAAATGGATAATAAAGCAAAAGAACTTAAAAGAGTAGAGATTACTTGAATAGAAGATCTTTTGCATTAAGTTCCCAAGTTGAAGTACAATAAAGATTTCTTACACTAATTTCTTCAAAGTAGAAGTGAAGGGAATGGTTGTCAAGCACTTCCTCACCTTCCTCTTCTTAGAAACTTGAAATGAAAATAAACTAAACCTAAACTAAACTAAAAGATGAAGGATTTAAAGATGTGAAAGATGATATATGATTGATTTTTTTTCTTGTGAAGATATGATATCTATTTATAGGCTTGAAAGCTTTCCTCTTGCAAGGGGTTTCCTTTGGCGTGAGAGATCAGCTGAGGGAACTGAACATGGTTAGTTTGCTGACAACCAATCAAGCAAGCTGCACAGGTTTGGTCGCTTGCATGCATAACAAAAGATGAGGTCCATTGGAGAAGTGCCACATGTCTTTTAGATAAGTTTGAGTCTTGCAACTTGATTTTTATGTGTATCGCCGACTTCAGCAAGTGGCTCAGATCCAGGTGACTAAGCATGGCGTCACTAATCAAGTGTGGAAGCATTGAACTGGTCTTTGGATGTTTTCGTATAAACTGCAGAATTTTAGCAGGTGTTGGCAGTGTTTCCACTCCTAGTGTTTCCACTCCTGGTGTTGGCAGTGTTCTCACTCCTGCAGTAGCTGCACTGAACAAAAACATCAAACCTAACAAGATTTGTGCATTTTTCCTAGATCATTGCCCTTTATCCATTTGAATATTTAGAATGTTGTTCCTTGATAAATAAGCTATAAATATATATAAATGTTCTTGAAAATAAGCAATAACTCAAGCTTGATTGTATGAATAACTCTATATAAAATAGAGTTATCAGCTGCCTTGACAGAGCCCGAGGGAGTGAGTACAGAAGGAATGTTGTTTGAAAAACCCACAGCCGACATGACTAGACACTTGAAACCACTGTATATCAAAGCCCATTTGAATAGGAAGCTGTTTAATCGTGTCTTCGTAGATGACGGTGCTGTATTGAATATCATGCCATTAGCCACTAAGAAAAAGTTGGGGAAGAACGCCGAGGACCTCATTCCAACCACCATGACTAGTTTCATGGGCCACCCATCCCACGCATTGGGAGTGGTGGTGCCGATGTGACAATTGGGAGCAAGATGACTCGCTCGGCTTTCTTTGTCATAGAAGGAAAGCCCTCGTATGTCGTGATTCTGGAGAGAGATTGGATTCACACCAGTGAATGCGTACCTTCCACCCTGCATCAGAAGTTAATGATATGGATAAGGGATCAAGTGGAGATAATAGAAGCAGACCCTAATCCATTTCCTGCGGAAGTAAAGATGTTCGAAGCTGTCTTCTATTCTCCCCATTTACACCTTATCTCCATCCCAGGGAATTATGAAGAATGTGGCGTTAAATCTTGTGACTGGACCAAAAGAGGTTTTGAATTCCAAATGTTCGCCGACCCACGACCTAGCAACGAGGATAATGATTAATCTCCCACCAGAAGTACAAAGCCTGCTGGATCGGTTGCACCTATTCCAAATTGAATCCAGCATTGAAGAGGTTATGTTTGGTGCGATAGACGAAGAGCACAAACTTGAGCAATACTCCTACCAAGGAGATTCGGATGACCCCTTTGACAGGACGTTTGCCGAACCTCTTCACCTGGAGCCCATCCAAAGGAAGATGCCCACCTTTGAAGCGCAAGATCCTCTGTTGGAGGTGAACCTAGGGAGTGAAGAGAAGCCAGGGATAACAAAGGTCAGTGGTAAATTACAACCTCAACAGCGAGATCAGATGTTGGCGCTAATAAAGAGCTACTGTGACTGCTTTGCGTGGGATTACCATGACATGCCAGGCCTCCATAAAGCCTTGGTAGAGCATAGGTTACCCATCAAGGAAGGTTGCAAGCCTCATAAACAGCCACCAAGGAGGTTCAATCCACAATTGATGCTGTTACCAAGTGGCTTCAGTCTCAAGAGGGGGGGTGAATTGAGATTTAAAAACTTTTCAGATCTTTCGAAAACGTTTTTCCCCTTTTCAATGACTTAGATCAATTTTCGCGCAGGTTAAGTGGAAGCGAAGAAATTAGAATATAAAGCAGTAAAGCGGTATAACAGTAAAGCAGGAAAGCAGTAAAGCACGCAGAGATTTATCCTGGTTCGGTCACCTCCTAGTGACCTACTTCCAGTCCTCACACCCTTGTGAGATTTTCCACTAACCAAAACAACAAGGCTTACAGGTGCCTTGGAAAACCTTTACAGACTCAGGCACTCTCCTCCTAGGATACCCCACCTATGGAGAGCCCTCAAATCTAATATAACAATAACAAGAGATACCCCACCCCTGTTACAATCAGCTGCCCCAGAAAGATACCCCACTTCCTAGTACAAACAGCTACCCTAGAGAGATACCCCACTCCCTAGTACAAATCACAAACAATTAAATAATAAACAATTGTAAAGACAGAAATACCTCTAATGAAGACAGATATTACAACTTGAAGAATGCAACCCCAACTAACTCTTAGCAACAGATCAGCTCAGACGGACCAACGGTGCGTGACGAGCAAAAGTAAAAGCGTGAAGAGTTTTTCTCAAAAAGTTTTCTGATTCGTGAATGGGTTGTTGTGAAAATGAACGTGAAGCACTGCCTATTTATAGGCTATGAAAAAATCAGGTTTACGTTGAAACTAGTGTAGGAATCGATTCTTTGTTGAAAGCATTTGATCTAGAAATCGATTTATTTAAGTGAGGAATCGATTTTGATTTGTTTGAAAAATAGAGACAATCGATTCTTGAGAACCATGGAGGACTAGGAATCGATTCTGTGCTTAGTGAAAACTTGTATGAATCGATTCTCAGCTTGCCTGAGACATGTAGGAATCGATTCTTAGTTAAGTGCAAAAGAGTGGGAATCGATTCTTTCTTTAAAAAAGTTTGGCTCAGGAGTCGATTTATGCACTGAAAATGCATGAGGTGAAAATCGATTCTTCCTTATCTGATTGGCCTGAAAATCGATTTTGATGAACTTATATGTAAGATAAAATCGATTTTTCTGTTTTAAAGATGATAAGTAAGTTTACGTAAGTATGCATGCATCTTTGAAAAACTTGTGAGTGTGTGAGACTTTGAGATACGAGCTGACCTTCGAAAGAGCTTACACTTTTTCCTAAGACACACCCAAACCCTAAGGACTACCCTTAAACTTGAATCTTCAATTCTTGAGCTTGTTTGTCTTGGGTTGTGACTTTGGTGTTTAGTCACTTTTGTCACCTTTGGCCATCAGCTTTACCTTTGTCTTTTTCATCATCAAAACATATTCTGCAATATTAGTTTACCTGCAATACAAGGTATCCACATTCTCCCCCTTTTTGATGATGACAAAACATTAACTCATCTCAAGGTGGGAGGTTAGTTCAAACAGATAACGTATATGTGATACTCCCCCTATCATGATGCTCCCCCTGTTTTATTGACTATATGCAAGGTGGTATGAATGAATGAGTGCAAATGCATGCATGCTGAATATTAAAAACTTTACTCTATTCTTCTCCCCCTTTTTGTCATGATCAAAGAGGGCAACATGTAATAAACTTGCGAATCTAACAGCATGAAGAGGAATCAATGATTCCAAGTTCTCTTCGAATGAAGAAGAAGTTTTCTTTCTGTAAAGGTTTTGTAAAAATATCAGCCAGCTGTTTTGCGGATTCAACAAGTTCGATTACACAATCCCCTTTTTGGACATGATCTCTAAGAAAATGGTGTCTTATCTCTATATGCTTGGTCCTAGAGTGTTGGACGGGGTTCTTTGTAAGATTGATAGCGCTGGTATTGTCGCATTTTATAGGGATATGATCTAGATCTATACCATAGTCAAGAAGTTGTTGCTTCATCCAGAGGATTTGTGCACAACAACTCCCTGCTGCAACATATTCTGCTTCAGCAGTTGACAGTGCGACACTGACTTGTTTCTTACTGTGCCATGAGACTAATGCACTACCTAGTATGTGACACGTTCCACTAGTGCTTTTTCTATCCAACTTACATCCTGCAAAGTCAGAATCTGAATATCCAATAAGGCTACATGTGGCGCCTTTTGGGTACCACAGACCAACATTTTGAGTGCCTACCAGATATCTCATTATTCTTCTGACAGCTACTAAATGTGACTATTTTGGATTTGCTTGATACCTTGCACACATGCAAACACTAAACATGATGTCCGGTCTACTAGCAGTTAAGTAGAGAAGAGAGCCAATTATACCTCGATATTTGCTTAGTTCTACCGGTTTACCTTCTTCATCTTTGTCTAAGTAGCATGAAGTGCTCATTGGTGTGGACATTTATTTTGCTTTGTCCATTTCGAATCTTTTGAGTAGTTCTTTGCAGTACTTTGATTGAGATATGAAGATGCCGTTGTTTGTTTGTTTTATTTGAAGCCCAAGGAAGAAGTTGAGTTCTCCCATCATTGATATTTCAAGTTCACTCTGCATAATACTTGAAAACTCTTTGCAAAGCAATTCATTAGTAGCACCAAAAATGATATCATCCACATAAATTTGCACAAGTAAGATGTCATCTTTTGACCTTTTTATAAAAAGTGTAGTGTCGACTTTTCCTCTTTGAAAATCATGATTGAGTAGGAATTTGCTCAATCTTTCGTACCAAGCTCTGGGGGCTTGCTTTAGACCATATAGAGCCTTTTTGAGTTTAAAAACATGGTCTGGTTTTTCAAAATTTTCAAAGCCAGGTAGTTGTTCAACATATACTTCTTCTTGGATAAAACCATTTAAGAAAGCGCTCTTAACATCCATTTGATACAATTTAAAATCCATGATTGATGCAAAAGCAAGTAGCATGCGAATAGCTTCTAATCTAGCTACAGGAGCATATATTTCATCATAGTCTATTCCTTCTTCTTGATTATAACCTTTAGCAACTAGTCTAGCTTTGTTCCTAATTATTATACCCGATTCGTCTAGCTTGTTTTTAAACACCCATTTTGTGCCTATTATCTGATGTTTATCAGGTCTAGGAACTAGATCCCACACTTCGTTTCTTTCAAACTGATTTAACTCTTCTTGCATAGCAATAGTCCAATGTTCATCAACTACGGCTTCATCTATATTTCTAGGTTCAATTTGAGATACGAAAGCCATATGATTACATGCATTTCTAAGAGAGTTACGAGTAGTTACCCCTTTAGTTACATCACCTATGACATCTTCAAGCGAGTGGTCCCTTGGGATTCTCCACTCCTTGGGAAGTTCACTGCTTGATCCTTCTTCTGATTTCTCTTGAGAGGTGGTTTTTGTCTCTTCTTCTTTATCTTTCTTCTTCTCACCTATCTGTAACTCTTCAGGTTCATCTGCAATATCATCAATAACCTTTCCCAGCTTTTTGGGTTTAGTTTCATCAAATGTAACATGTACAGATTCCTCAATTACCTTATTTCTTTTATTGAAAATTCTAAAGGCCTTGCTAGATAAAGAGTAACCAAGAAAAATTCCTTCATCAGCTTTAGCATCGAATTTACCTAGGTTATCCTTTCCATTATTCAATACAAAACATTTGCAACCAAAAAATATTTGGTTTTCTCCCCTTGTAAAGTTCATAGGGAGTTTTCTTTAAAATAGGCCTAATCAGAACTCTATTCATAACATAACAAGCAGTACTTACAGCATCCGCCCAAAAGTATTTTGGGATGTCGTGATCATTTAGCATTGTTCTGGCAAGTTCCTCTAATGATCGATTTTTCCTTTCAACAACTCCATTTTGTTGAGGAGTTCTAGGTGCTGAGAAATTGTGATTTATACCAAATTCTTCACATAGGATTTCAAATTTTTCATTTTCAAATTCTCCACCGTGATCAGATCGAATTGAGACAATCTTCAATTCTTTCTCATTTTGAATGCTGCGAGCAAGCTTTTTGAATGCTCCAAAAGCTTCGCTCTTATTTCCCAGAAAGAGGGTCCAGGTATACCTTGAATAATCATCTACTATAACTAGAGCATAGTAATTTCCACCATAAATTTTTGTCCTTGAGGGACCAAATAGATCCATGTGTAACAGCTGCAAAGGTTTGTTAGTAGACACAATATTCTTTGATTTAAAGGACACTTTTACCTGTTTACCCTTTTGGCATGCATCACACAATTTATCTTTTTCAAACTTGATATTCGGCAAACCATTAACTAGATCTTTAGACACTAGCTTGTTAAGATGATCCATATGAATATGAGCTGTCCTACGGTGCCATAGCCAAGAGTTTTCTTCCTTACTAATGAGGCAACATGCATTATGTGATGAAACACTATCTAAACTCGTCATGTATATGTTTTCTACTCTATTTCCTATCATTCTAACTTGTTTACTTTGTTTATCCTCAATGATGCATGAACCCGAGTCAAATATTACCCTATTTCCTTTATCACAAAGTTGGCTAATGCTTAATAAATTATGTTTAAGACTTTCAACATAGAGCACATTATCAATAGCAGTAGATAAATCTTTACCAACTTTACCTTCACCAAGGATTCTTCCTCTGTTATTGTCACCATAAGTCACATGACCGCTTGATCTGGGGGTAAGAGTTAGAAACTTTGTGATATCTCCAGTCATGTGCTTTGAGCATCCGCTGTCAAGGTACCAATCTGACCCCCGTACCTTGAAGCATACCTGCATTGATTCAAAACAAGGTTTTAGGTACCCAAATCTCTTTGGGTCCTTGTGGGTTAGTGTTTGGTATGGTCCTTTTGGGAACCCATACCTTCTTCATAGTTTGTTTACCTCTTGCCCTGCAAACAGAAACTGTATGTCCAGGTTTATCACAATAGTAACATCTAATATAAGGTTTAGTGGAAAACTTAGGTCTATGATGCATATTGCTTTTCACAAAATTATTTCTCTGAATCCTAAGATGCACATGTTGTAATTTGGACATTTTGCCTATTGTACATTCAAGCTCATTGATTTTCTTTTCATGTTCTACACATTTATCACATGCATAATTTTCTTTGAAATAGACAAGATCATCATTTTCTTTCCTAAGCTCTAATTTTTCTTTAGTTAAAGCATTAACTTCATCTTGAAGATTAGCAATGGTTTTATTTGATTTACTTAATGCCTTAGCTAATTTCATAGAATCATCATGCAATTCAGTGAAAGCTTCATATAAATCATCATATGCATTTTGTAAAGAGTCAGGGTTAGATATTACCTCGTTTTCATTCTCGCTTTCATGATCAACCATTAATGCAACTTGAGCTTCTTCATCCTCTGATTCATCTGATGAATCCATGCAGTTGTCTTCCCATGCGATGTAGGCTTTTCTTCATTTGTTATCCCTGAATGCTTTTCAAATTTGGAGTCCTTTTTCTGTAGATTAGGACATTCCATTTTCATGTGCCCGGGTTTCCCGCATTCATAGCAAATAGGAGGACCGGATGAACTTTCTTTGCTAGAGAACCTTTTTGATTTGAAGTTCTTCCTTGGATAGTTGTTGCCTTTCATGAACCTTTTGAACTTCCGAACCATAAGAGCCATATTCTCTTCACTTTCATCAATTTCATCATTTGAGTCGTCAATATCATCAAGCTGACTAGAACTAGATGCTTTTAGAGCCAAGCTTTTCTTTTTCTTATCTGTATTTTCGTACTCAGCTAGACGGGTGAGTTCTAGTTCATGCTCTTGAAGTTTACCGAACAGAGTAGCCAGAGTCATAGTAGCTAAATTTCTTGATTCAGCTATAGCAGTAACCTTGGGTTGCCATTCTCTATTCAGACATTTCAGAACTTTGTTGATTAGATCCTCTGCAGGAAATGACTTTCCCAACAAGCTTAATTGATTCACTATGTGAGTGAACCTTTTCTGCATTTCTGGTATTGTTTCACCTGTATTCATTCTAAATAGTTCGTACTCTCTGATAAGAGTATTTGTTCTTGCCCTTTTCACTTCATTTGTACCCTCATGAGTAACTTGGAGATTATCCCACATTTCTTGGGCAGATTTACAGTTTGAAACTCGAAAAAATTCATCAGGACTTAAAGCAGAAGTAATAATATTTTTGGCACGTAAATTATGTTGCACTTTTCTTTTCTCATCATCAGACCATTCATTTCTACTTTTAATTGTAAGAATACCGTCTACTATGTGCGTGGGGACATAGGGTCCTTTTTCCACAGCATCCCAAACATCTAAGTCTACCCCTTCAATAAAAATTCTCATTCTTTCTTTCCAATATGCATAATCTTTCCCGTTGAATCCCGGAGGACGGGTAAGAGAAGCACCCTCTTGCGTAGACCAACCTGAAGCCATTTCTCTTGAAGCTGCTAGGCCCTTTATACAAGAGTCTAGCTCTGATACCACTTGTTACCAAGTGGCTTCAGTCTCAAGAGGGGGGGGGGGGGTGAATTGAGATTTAAAAACTTTTCAGATCTTTCGAAAACGTTTTTTCCCCTTTTCAATGACTTAGATCAATTTTCGCGCAGGTTAAGTGGAAGCGAAGGAATTAGAATATAAAGCAGTAAAGTGGTATAACAGTAAAGCAGGAAAGCAGTAAAGCACGCAGAGATTTATCCTGGTTCGGTCACCTCCTAGTGACCTACGTCCAGTCCTCACACCCTTGTGAGATTTTCCACTAACCAAAACAACAAGGCTTACAGGTGCCTTGGAAAACCTTTACAGACTCAGGCACTCTCCTCCTAGGATACCCCACCTATGGAGAGCCCTCAAATCTAATATAACAATAACAAGAGATACCCCACCCCTGTTACAATCAGCTGCCTCAGAAAGATACCCCACTTCCTAGTACAAACAGCTACCCTAGAGAGATACCCCACTCCCTAGTACAAATCACAAACAATTAAATAATAAACAATTGTAAAGAAAGAAATACCTCTAATGAAGGCAAATATTACAACTTGAAGAATGCAACCCCAACTAACTCTTAGCAACAGATCAGCTCAGACGGACCAACGGTGCGTGACGAGCAAAAGTAAAAGCGTGAAGAGTTTTTCTCAAAAAGTTTTCTGATTCGTGAAATGGGTTGTTGTGAAAATGAACGTGAAGCACTGCCTATTTATAGGCTATGAAAAAATCAGGTTGACGTTGAAACTAGTGTAGGAATCGATTCTTTGTTGAAATCATTTGATCAAGAAATCGATTTATTTAAGTGAGGAATCGATTTTGATTTGTTTGAAAAATAGAGACAATCGATTCTTGAGAACCATGGAGGACTAGGAATCGATTCTGTGCTTAGTGAAAACTTGTATGAATCGATTCTCAGCTTGCCTGAGACATGTAGGAATCGATTCTTAGTTAAGTGCAAAAGAGTGGGAATCGATTCTTCCTTTAAAAAAGTTTGGCTCAGGAATCGATTTATGCACTGAAAATGCATGAGGTGAAAATCGATTCTTCCTTATCTGATTGGCCTGAAAATCGATTTTGATGAACTTATATGTAAGATAAAATCGATTTTTATGTTTTAAAGATGATAAGTAAGTTTACGTAAGTATGCATGCATCTTTGAAAAACTTGTGAGTGTGCGAGACTTTGAGATACGAGCTGACCTTCGAAAGAGCTTACACTTTTTCCTAAGACACACCCAAACCCTAAGGACTACCCTTAAACTTGAATCTTCAATTCTTGAGCTTGTTTGTCTTGGGTTGTGACTTTGGTGTTTAGTCACTTTTGTCACCTTTGGCCATCAGCTTTACCTTTGTCTTTTTCATCATCAAAACATATTCTGCAATATTAGTTTACCTGCAATACAAGGTATCCACAGATGCCATAAATCAAAGCCGAGGTGGAAAGACTGCTCAAAGCAGGGTTCATAAGAACTGCAAGGTACGTAGAATGGTTGTCTAACATAGTTCTTGTCATAAAAAAGAATGGCCAGGTCAGAGTTTGTATTGATTACAGGGATCTAAACTTGGCCACTCCCAAGGATGAGTATGGCATGCCTGTAGCCGACATGCTTGTCGATGCCGCGGCCGACAATGCCATCTTAACTTTCATGGACATTTGTTCTGGGTATAACCAGATATATGTGGCCGAGGCTGACACCCATAAGACTTCCTTCAGTGCCCTGGTGCCCTGGGTATCTATGAGTGGTTGGTAATGCCTTTTGGTCTCAAAAACGCAGGTGCCACGTACCAGAGGGCCATGAACACTATTTTTCATGACCTCATCGGCAAAAACATGGAGGTATACATCGATGATGTGGTGGTTAAGTCCAAGAGTTTCGAAGCCCACTTAGTGGAGCTTGAACAAGCTCTAAAACAGATGAGACTCCATAATTTAAAAATGAACCCGGCTAAGTGTGCTTTTGGCGTGTCTGCAGGCAACTTTTTGGGCTTTTTGGTACACAACCAATGCATTGAAGTAGACAAGAACAAAACCCGAGCTATCCTTGAGGCAAGACCTCACAGGAACAAGAAGAAGCTGCAGAGCCTGCTAGGTAAAGTCAACTTCCTGAGAAGATTCATCTCCAACTCGGCCGGAAAGATGAAAGCTTTCTCACCTTTGTTGAGGATAAAGAATTCTGAGGAAATGATGTGGGGAGCTTTGTTTGTCTTTATTTAATGCTTGTACTAAACTGACCTAGAGGAGTCAGGATACCCACAGTCAAGGAACAGAGTTCCCTCCTTGGCGCAATCGCTTGAAGAACAAGGAATCAAAGAACTTGCTCAAACCCCTGGCCGAATCCACGGCTAGGACCTAAGAGTTTGAACCAAGGAACAACACAGGGTGAGGTGGATTGGTTTGTGATCATCTTGGACATTGGATTTGGGATTTTATCAAGTTTGTAGGTTTGTGCATAGTGTTGGAGGCCGAGCTTTGGGGAATTCTTGAAGGATTGCAGATTTGTTGGTCTAAGGGTTATCAAAGATTGAGGTGCAACTGGACTCGTCGGTGGCTATCTCCATCATTAATGGATATGATAATTGCAAAGTGGTTAGTTGGAGCTTGGTGCGGGAGGTTCGTAAGCTTCTCGCGTTACATTGGGATATTAAGTTTGTGAACATCTATATAGAAGCTAATAAGTGTGTTGATGCTCTTACAAACTTGGCATGTTGCCTTGAATTTTCTAGAGCCTTGTCCTATTTCCATGAGGCAATTGTTTTTTTTTTTACCAAATGAGGCAATTGTTGTTAGCTGATAGGATGAGAGTTTACTTCCCTCGTATTTCAAGCTAGTCTTGCTTTCTTTGGGGCTTTTAGTACCCAAAAAAACAGTGATAAAGTAATTGATTAATGAGATAAAGACAAAATAAGAAAAAGACAGTCTTTCTTGCATCCAATCCCTCCCCCTTAAATTTTCCTCGGCGGTATTACAACATGTTTGAAACTGTGTGATCAACAGACACAGACACAGAGAAACTGTTGGAGTGAGAAATAGGAGTTATTTCGGATTTAGAGAGATGGAAACGGAGGTGATTCACTCATGGTCTGCTCCAAGATCCCTCAGTACCAGTCTCATGTATTCTTTTTCTCAGGTAATCAATCACTATCACAATCCCTCTTGCCTTGCTTCCCATTATTGTCTATCTTCTCTCTCTTTTTCTTCTTCTTCTTTACCTAATAATTCTTCATCTTGAACGAAACTTATATTAGAGGGATGATGTTGAAGTGCTTGATGAGCCTCTCTATGCTAATTTCATTCGTGTCACTGGTCTTGATAGACCCTACAGGGACGAACTACTCTCCAAAATGGTATCTATATATCTATCCCTCTCATCTCAAATACTGTATGATAAATATAATATAACCATTCATTTCATTCCACAATCCTCATTTTTCTGTTACTAACAGGAATCTGATGGAAATAAGGTCGTTAACGACATAATTTATAGTCCAGGAAACAAAAAGTATAGATTCTGTAAGGTAAACCGCATCTCGAGTTCTTATCTCCCAATTGTTTGATTGATTGGCTTCCTTTCTATTTTTACTTCTTGTCAAGTCTCTAAGGAAAAACATATCAAATGGCAATGCCTTTGTGGCAATTAATTTTATGATATCTCTAAGTATATCACTTGTCATTACTTTGTTGCCTTTTTCAGCATATATCAAAACAACGGGTGCTTGGGTTGTCAGAGGATCTAATGAAAAAAGGAAAGCACTTTATTCTCATAAGAAATCCTCTTGACATATTGGTAATTCGTCTATCATATTTATGAATAAGAAGAAGCAATGGCTTCTTCCTCAATGCTTGTGTGAAGTTTTCTGTCTGTTCTTATGGTCACTGGCTGACGATTTTTGTGTGGTATGTTCCACCTGATTGTGTGTCCTCCAGCCATCCTTCGACAAGGTTGTCCCTCCATCTTTCTTTGAGTTGGGTTTGGCAGAGCTAGTTTGTATATACAATGAACTCAGTGAGATTGGAAAACCACCACCTGTTATTGATGCTGCTGAACTTGAAAAAGATCCCGAGGTATTTCAGCTTTTTGAACATGCTTGATTCTTATTATTACTGATTAAAAGTGTGAAAACAAGGGCATGCTTGCAATTTTATTACTAGGATTCAATCAAATTTATTACTACTGTTGCTCTACATTGGTGTAATGCTATCATAAGGCAGTTTATATTGTCCACAGTTGCTCTCTAGACCCTTGTTTGACCATGAAATCTGAGTAGTACTGTTAAACATGGAAGCTTGTCTCAAAAAATGACACATACCATTTTCTTGATCAGAAGGTAATTTGAATAATCACCAAAAAAGTTAATGAAGCTTTGTCAAAGCAGCTCACCTTATCTTTCAGCATGTTTTGAAAATAATTTTGTTGTCTAAATATCTTTTTATGTTTTTCTTGATACATTGCACTTAATTATATGCAAACCTCAATTCCAATTTTAATCTTGCTTCAATTTGTGATTATGTTAATTTGCAGGCTACTTTACGAGGTCTTTGTAATGATTTGGAGATTCCTTTTCAACCTGCGATGCTCAAGTATGTGGAATTTTCATTTTACAAGTCCAGGCCTAGAGCTGCCATTTTCCCTTTTTCTTTGTTTTCTTGTTGCAGTAGTCTTAAATTGGAAATTTGAAATTTATAAAGACATGTAGTCATTGAAAAGTTTGTCAAAGCATTAAGTTACAAATATGGTGTAGATAGAACTGTTTTACTGCAACAATTTGTATGCATACATAAATAGGAAGTGACTAATCAAATTTTAAATTTGCCAGTTGGGAAGCAGGTCCAAAACCTATCGATGGCTTGTGGGCCCCATGGTGGTATAAAACTGTACATAAATCTACTGGTTTTAAAGTACCAAAGAAGTATCCTGAGGTAGGCAGTTGCTTTGCAGTGTGCCTTCAGTTTAGTTCCCGTTGCAAGAAGTTCAGGACATTATTTTATTTGTAGTAACAGCAAATATCTTTTTCAATGTTTGCACAATTGTCCATACTATTATAGCTCAATTTATTGCAATTTAAATCCCAAATGAAAATGCAGGCAAGATTTTTTTCCCTTTCTATGATTGGTTGGGGGAAGATACTTTGGATGGAACCCGGAACAAAAATCCTGGCTGAGTTTATGCTGTTTTGTTATTCCCTTTTCAGCCATTTCCCTTCTCTCTCTATGATTTGTTGGAGCAAAGTCTACCCCTTTACAATATGCTTCGGCGTCATGTAAAGAAAAAATTGTCTCTTCTGAGCTCCCCTTTACCTCCTCCTGATCTTCCCGTTCCTGCAAATGAGAAATTGCTTGCTTGGGTTGGTGATGAGATTGTGACACGTGAGAGTGCTAAGGTACTTATTTTACAATGTTTTAAGGTTTTTGTCAGTAGAATAAGACACCTTATGTGACCGAACACACATTATTCTTCATGATTTTTAGTTGTTACTATGTGGTCTATCAGGTTTCTGTGTTTGATTCAGTTGTCCAAGGAGGCGATTCGGTCTGGGAGGGTCTTCGAGTGTATAATGGAAAGATATTTAAGCTTGAGGAACATCTAGACAGGTAATGATACAGACTTGAGAAATTCAAAGTTGATGCCTGATGCTGTCATTTTATCAATGATGTATATAACTGATTAACTTAACAAACATAGATTGAATGATTAATATAATATACTCATAATTTGGTGGACATGATACCAAATCAGTTTGACGGGTTTCAGTGGTATTACTGGGTGGATGACATAGTGTTCATTTTATCAGTTTTTTTGCTGCCAAACCCTTTCCGACAGATTTAAGAAAAATTCTATATAATGTGCTTCTATTTTCTCTATATAGCATTGTTCAACTGATATAGTTAAACTATTAAAAAAATTGGGTTAGAAAATATTTATTTTCTTCTAGAGCAAAATTCTTTTGCATGTATTTCTCATCAAATCCCGACTTTTGAGTATGGATGTTATTCAGTTATGTATTTTGGTTTCATTTCTTATCAAATTTACTAAATATATTATGTACTTATAATGTGATTTTATTCTTAAAAGCATCTGGTATCCATTAGTGTGATTGATCTATAAGATTTCTTGGATCTCATCAGGATGTTTGATTCAGCAAAAGCTTTGGCTTTCGAAAATGTTCCTACTCGAGATGAGGTGAGTCTGAATATGCCTTATGTGCATCCATTGGGAATCACTCAGAATGCTACCTCATTTTATATCCTAATGGGCTCTATGGTTGATGTTACTGGATCTTACTGAAATACCAAGTGCTAAATTCAGTCATATCTGGTCTTGTTTAGATCTTCATGGTTCATAATGATGGATGTAGTGGTAACATATTGCAGATTAAAGAAGCTATTTTCAAAACTCTAATTAGGAATGGGATGCTTGACAATGCTCATATCCGACTTTCTCTAACACGAGGAAAGAAGGTTTCACTCTCTCTCTCTCTCTCTCTCTCTCTCTCTCTCTCTCTCTCTCTCTCTCATCAGTTCAGTTATGTATATTCTTCATTGCTAATAATTCTAAATTTAAATCCTTCGTTCACATGGAAATGGCCAGCATTATATGGTGATGGTAAAGGCTGCAGGGTTTCAAGTAAAGGCTATATGCACACAAAAGACCTCTACAGCAGATTTCTTATTTGTATACGGTGTTTACTTTATTGACCTGAAATCTGAATCATAGTAAAAATACAAAGGGGAGCATTAGAAATCTATTGAATGAGAATTTTATCCGTAGACAATAATCTGGATGCTTTTGATTTATAAGAGTGGAAAAGTTTCAACCCAGTCTCTTGAGTAATCTTTTTCTGCCGTATGGCTTATCTGTGAACCCTTGTAAATATGCAATATGCTGAATGATAGCCTATATTTCACAAGTAGTGACTATATTTTATACCATTTGCAAACAACGTTATGAAACCATCAATCATATATTCAACTGGAAAACCCATTGTTTACCAATTCTATGTTATTTTCTTCTTCTCTAGGTTACTTCTGGGATGAGCCCTGCGCTAAATCTGTATGGGTGCACATTAATTGGTAATGGCCTATCCCTTCAACAGATAACAATGATACTGGTACCAAAATATTTAAATTCTTTCTGGAATATATGTATATCAGTGTTGTTATTACTTAGCGAATTGAAATTTTTGAATTGACCTAAGAAGATCTGTTCTTCCATTTTTCATGGGAATGATATGTGTGATCCTAGATCAAAGTAATGGATAAGTACAGGGAAATCTAAATCATAAGGTCAAAGTTAGGTAATTGAAATGGAGGAATGTTTCTCGAGTTATCTGTGAAAAGGTGCTTCTCAAGATATAGAGAAAATTTTAACAGAACCACAAGGCTATCAATGCTTTATTGAATGGAATGCTGGGAAGCCTAACGCTAAGAAGGACACAACACACGTGTTGCAAACATGAGAGTGTTGCGCAAGATCAGTGGTCATACTATAAAAAGATAATATCATAAATGAATGTATTAGAGACAATTGAAGAAAATATATGATGCCTGAAATGTTTTGATATGCGGGAAAAGTCTAAATGAAGCCCCTCTCAAAATAATTGATAAGATGAGAGATAGCCATTGTTATCAAATAGCGGCCATGGTGCCGCCATGACAGATTGCGGTGGCTGATTTTTTGGCATCCACCATGACCAATTTAGGAAGGAGAGGGGAGGGTGGAGCAGAGGACTTGCTTGTTTGGTGGCCTAAAATAGTAAAATTTTGACAACATTGGATAGCGTAATCAACTATAAGGGCATGCTTGGTTCAAATAATGGGAGGAGGATGGGGGAGAGATTTTAATAGAGAGATACATTAATTTACTTTTTTATCTTTAGGACCTTTTATATTATATATTATTTAAGGATATTTCAATCATTTTATTATTTTATAATTTAAGCTCGCCTCATTTTCCTTCCAAAAAACACCTCAATATTAGAGGGGATCCAAAATTGAGTTAGAAGGGATTTTGCTCCCCTCTGAAAATTTGAACCAAACACAATTTAAGATTGAGAAAAGATATTTGTACACCTAAAATTTTCTGACACTTACAACACCTAGTATAGTTAAAAATTGTGGTTAAAGCAGTTCAGTAGGTGATTAATTGATTATCCCAATACAAGTCGTACCCGATAACCTCTTCCACACCATTCCAAACATGGTTAATAGCAATGTAATCAAAATCGAGATTGTACTCTTTAAATTATAAGATTTTGTGATTTTACCAACCCCCAACAACCCGGGTTGGTGCGACCTGGGTTGTATTTAAGCCGTTTTTCAACTTCTAAACCCTAAATCTTACTTCGTAGATCTTCTCTCCCTCTCCCTCTCTCGCATCACATCTCTATGTCATTGCATCTCCTTCCTTCTCTCTCGCATCGCGCTGCATCACCTTCTTCTCGCATCGCACTGCATATCCTCTGTTCTCGGCGGCAATTGGGTGTGATGCCTATAGAGTTAACAATTAGGGTATTAAGGTTTTGTGCTCCGCGGGCTGTGGACCTGTGGCAAGGATTGTTGAAATGGAGATGCAGACTCTTCATGCAATTGAGCTTCCTTCTCAGGTTTCGTCAACCAAAGGATCGGTTTTATCAATATCCATCAAGTTTAGGGAGTCACCATTTTCCTTAGGTAATTCAAATCCTCCAATGTCAATTCAATTACATTACCATGATTTGCATCAGATTGAACATTATCAGTAGGTAATTCAAATGACCCCTATTCCGATGCTCTTTCCAAGAAATCCTTGGGAAGATTTAAGGCAAGGAAAACTTCATTTACTGTGAGATTGTAGTAATCATCAATTACCTCCATCACAATGTCTCTCCACAAGTCCTTCACATTACAAGTCCAGTCTCTTATGTTTTCATCAAAATCTTTTCTTATCCTTATTTCATACCAAATTTGTTTCACTGAGACTGCAACATAAGACACCCTTTCACACTCCTCAATCAACTCAAGAAACACCCATTTCCCTCTTGGCTTCCAATTCTCAGTTGCTTCATCCCAATTCCGAGTGATCCTCAATCAGTGAATTCCAAATTTCATATCATCATCCAAATTGGAATTCACCAATTAAGGATCACTCAAGACTGGGATGAAGTAACAGAATTGGAAGCCAAGAGGGAAATGGGTGTTTCTTGAGTTGATTGAGGAGTGTGAAAGGGTGTCTTATGTGGCAGTATCAGTGAAATAGATCTGGTATGATATAAGGATAAGAAAAGATTTTGATGAAAACCTAAGAGATTGGACTTGTAATGTGAAGGACTTGTGGAAACACATTGTGATGGAAGTAATTGATGATTACTATAATCTCACACTAAATGAAGTTCTCTCTCCCTTAAATCTTCCCAAGGATTTCTTGGAAAGAATGCCGGAATTGGGGTCATTTGAATTAGCTACAGATAATATTCAATGTGATGCTAATCATGGTAATGAAATTGGTTCTTACATTGGAGGATCTGAATTACCTAAGGAAAATGGTGACTCCTCAAACTTGATGGATAATGATAAAACCGATCCTTTGGTTGATGGGGAATTTGAGAAGGAAACTCAGTTGCATAAAGAGCCTGCATCTCCACTTAAACTGTGCGTTCGACAGAGTCTTACGATTCTACTTGCGATTTTACGAGTTACGATCTTGCTACCCCCTCACGATCTTACACAAAATCTCGGTTTGATAACATTGGTTAATAGTGTGTAAGTTCATGGTTCGTTTAGTTCAGCTGATGTACTTCTGTTATTGATATATTGATTGAATGCATGAATTACCATTTAAGAAGATCATAGGAAGAAA